>JAXGGA010002834.1:0-113675 GCA_038373865.1 Uloborus plumipes
ACTTCATTCCCGTATTTACATTTCCGATTTGAACAATTTTTCGTTCAACATTGAACCGCTCAATCAAGCTGTCACCCCTAATAACTTTTGAATGCACAGTCCGATTTAAACAAACTTTTTTTTTTGTTTGAAGCATCTCGGCAAGGATACTTTATTACCGTATTTAAATTTTCAATTTGAACACTTTTGGTTCAACATTGAACCGTTTAAGCAACCTTTCTCCACCTAATAACTTTAGAGTGAACCGTCCGAATGGAATGAATTTTTTTTTGTTCGAAAGATCTCAGCGAGTGCAGCTCATTCCCATATTTGATTTTTCGATTTGGACAATTTTTGGTTCAACTTTGAACCGTTCAAACAACCGGTCCCGCGATGCTAACTTTTGAGTGAACAATCCGATTTGAACAAACTTTTTTTTGTTCGAAAGATCTTTTCAAGGATACTTCATTCCCGTATCTACATTTTCGATTTGAACAATTTTTCGTTCAACATTGAACCGCTCAATCAAGCTGTCACCCCTAATATCTTTTGAGTGAACAGTCCGATTTAAATAAACTTTTTTCTGTTCGAAGGATCTCAGCAAGGATACTTCATTACCGTATTTAAATTTTCAATTTGAACATTTTTTCGTTCAACATTGAACCGTTCAAGCAACCTTTCCCCACCTAATAACTTCTGAGTGAACCATCCGAATGGAATAAACTTTTTTTTGTTTGAAAGATCTCGGAGAGGCTCATTCCCATATTTTGCTTTTTGATTTGAACCATTTTTCATTCAATATTGAACCGTTCAGAAAAAAAATTAACATTAGCGTCTACGGGGAATTTAAGTTGAATGTTGATCCTGAACTTTAAGTCAGATTTTCTTCAAACTAACTTTGTAAGAAAATGGTTTTGATAAATAATGTTTGTAACGTACTTTTCTGAGTAATCTTCTGTAAGGACTCTGATTCCGACTCCGACTCCGCAAACATGGCGGAAATGCAGGCTCAGAAAAAAAATTACTGACTGTGCAGACGATTTTTTGTTTATTTATTCATTTGTTTTATTTTATTTATTATTATTATTATTATTATTATTATTATTATTTTGGCAGACGATGTTTTTTTTGTAACAAAAATTTTTCATTCACGAGAACATTTTATTCTTTATTTATATTTAACAACTGGCAACAGATTAAAAGTGAAATTCGAGACATTTTATTAACGGACGAGTTTTTTTTTTTTTTTTTTTTTCTTTCTTTGATAAAATGTGTTTTGATGCTCTTTGTACTTTTATTTATTTATTTTATTATTATTATTATTATTATTATTATTATTTTGAAAACGATGGAGGATTTTTTCTACGGAGCAACTGTAACAGTTACACTCTTTAAAAGGTGCGACAAAACTTTATTTCTTCGTTAATTACTTTTTACGTGTCTATTTCATCTGATGAAAGGGGTATATTTTGTTTTTCGAAATCAGCTCTAAGTGCTAAAAAGGTACGTTTGATATAATTTTAAGTCTCAGATAATCAAAAGATTAATGATCAGATGCGAGAATGCCGATGTCGATGTACGGGAAAGTAGGCTAGTTTAGTTCTTGACAGAACTTCTTGTCTTAACTCTCTTGCTCTTAAATTAGGCTAAACATGACACTTATATTTTCTAGAGTATCAAATTTCCAGCTAAGTTCGTATCATTCGCATTTATTTAATGAATCAACTAAAAGATAAAAAAAAATATGTAAAAAATTGAAGTAAATTTGCTGGAGATTAAAAAAAAGTTACAACAAATACAAAAACAAACTGCTTACAAGTAATTATAAGTGCAAGCAATAGCGTTTTATAATAATTTATGATCTTAGAAATAATCGCTGCTACTTCTAATATAAGTACCTGGGGACCGAGCCCGCTCGGTTAAAAAAACAAAAAAGAGGTTTGTAAACTCGTGTTTTTTTCTAAAATGCGAAGTACTTATTTAGATAAACTTGAAAAGCATTTTTAAGCCTTTGATTGCAATTATGCTTTTAAAACAGCCGTAATTTGTTTTAAAAAAACACAACCTTATTTAATCCATGCTCACCGTAAAATCACACCCAATTTCATTTCATTTGGCGCCTAAAGCGCGGGAGGGGTTGATGAGAATGGATGCAGAGTCCATGTTCTCCAGTTGGTTTTGACTTTCACTTGACTTCACACTCCAAAGTACCCCATGTCTCGGGACAATCACCACTGCTTTTATCCCATGGCTTTTGAATAAATGAAACAGCCTGTATAAGACACTATCTAGTGAAGCCTTGCTTTAACATTTCAAAAAACAATAACAATTTAACGTTGCCAAATACCATAAAATTTAAACTCGCGCTGATGTGATTAACTATGAAATCCATTGTTAAATTAAAACGTGGTTGCTATGAAACAGTAACAATTGATAATAATCATAAAGAAAATGGCGATAAAGAAAGCGTCTCAAACTTACTTAATGAAGGTACAAAAAATGGGGTTTTTTGTGAAAACTGGCGTGTTTACAGAAAAAACACCGACGTAGATGAATTTAGAAACCAAAACTCCATCTAAATACCAAGTTTTATCGAAATCGTTAGAAACGTTTTCGAGATCCGAAATATATATATGTTACGGCCAAAGCCCGAAGTCGGCCAGTTCGCGAAGTGGCCGGCCACTTCGCGAAATGGCCAATATCGCCTCAAAATGACCGGCCAAAGTCCGAAATTTCCTTGATTTCGGGCTTTGGCCAGCCAGTTCGCGAACTGGCTAGAGGCGATCGGCCAAAGTTAGAAAAAAAGGTAGTGACACATTTTGTGTGTCATGACCTTTTTCACATGTCACATTTTGTGGTTGTTTACCATAACGCTAATGATAATCCCATTATATCTGCCACAGAGCAGGGGCGGATACAGAAATAGTTTTTATGGGGACCCAGAAAAGTAAAAGTGCTTCTCCCCCCCCCCCCTACATTTTTTATAAAAAAAAATCTCACAAAGTTCCTTTAAATTAAAAAAAGGGGAGTGGGTGAAAAAAAAAATTTTAATATTTTAAGCCGATCTACTATTAAATCAGTGGTTCCCAGCATGGGGGCGATTGCTCCTGAAGGGCGATTGGACTCCTCAAAGGGGCGGTAAATTCTTAAAGGGCAATGGGTATTTAGAAGAGAAAAAAAAGTAGAAATAAAACTAGCGAAAATTAAAAATTGTAAACATGTACGAAACCGGTTGTTCAGAGTTGATCGGGATGCCTTGAGCTAGGTGGCGTCTTCGGATGACATTAATTAACGAAGAAATTAATTAAAAACCTTTAATACATTTTCTGCGCTTTTTAAATTCGAATAAAACTAATTGAACTTAAAATTAAAGTTTAAGAGCTTCCTCCTTGCACCTAGAATGAACCTTAGGAAGTATTTTGTCATTTATTGCTAATTTTATAAATTTTCAAGTTGTCAATTTGTTTTAATTTAAATTTTTAGTTTCAACGATTTTAGTTCCCCCTGAGTCTAGTGTAGAAAAGAAAATAATATTTCTTGAAAAATGTACTTCTGTTTTTTGAAAAGTACGTCGAAAATTTTGGATGTTTCCCTTCAAATGCTTCAGTTATATATCAGCTCACTTTGTGAAAGGAAAAAAGAATAAAGGTATTTTTATTTCTTAATTAATGTTTTTAGTTTAAAAGTGATTGGTTGTAATTGCTTTATTGATCACATTTTACTTCAACTTAAAGTTAGGTTTTTATGTTTTTAATAATATCGATATTCACTTGGGTCAACTTATTGGTTTTTAGAGGAAGGGGGGGGGGAGCGATAAGTGTCAGTCAGCGTCTTGAAGGGGGCGATGAGCTCAAAAAGGTTGGGAAACACTATTAAAAATTATTTCAAATTATACAATATTATTTAACCTAATTAGTAAATGATGCACGGTATTATTTAGAAACAACTGTTAATATGATTTAAAACAAAAAATTATCAAAACGAAATCGTCACTTTTTTCCATCGCAGATGAATGAATGAATGAATCGTGATACATATTATGTACCATTGATTTAGCAAACCCTGAGTATTCTAACCCCTGATTGCTATATTATTCCCATAGCAAACCAAAGTGATGTTATTCAAATATTCTGTACATGAGCTTTTTTTAAAGACATAGTTCAAAAATTGTTACGAATGTTATGGAGAAATTAAAAAGCAATTTAACATTAAACATATAGTAAAATTATTTTTATCCCTTTGGAAGCCCTCCCCCCCCCCTAAAAGCCGCTACTGTCACAGAGTAGTTTTTGGGAGATATCCGCACTCTTAGGTACCTAGGATCGTCCATCAGAAAAAGGCTAAGGTGGGCAGTAGCGTGAAGATCTCACACCAAAAAACTCATGGTCTCTTATGAAAATTTCCTCTTCCTTGGAGAAAACAAACTAACAAACAAAAAAAATAATCACATTATCTACTGAATTAGTTTATTACAGAAAATTATGACTATCATCATTTGATACAAAAAAAAAATGTTATGGCATTTCGAATATTGCACAAGAGTTTGTTATTTTTACATCTGCAGCAATTTGTTTAGCACTTGTTAGTGCAACTGCATCGAGCAGCAAGCACATCGCACATTGGCCAAAGAGTTCCGGCCACTTCGCGAAGTGGCCGGCCAAAGTCGCATATACGCAATTCATTTCCAGTACATCGGACTTTGGCCACACGCCCCGGCCAATGCGCGAAATGGCCGGATTTCGGGCTTTGGCCGTAACATATATATATATATACAAGAATTGCTCGTTTAAAGATATTAGATAAGTTTTGCCAATTGCTCGGAATTTCAAATTTGAGTATTGTAGAGCTACTAAATTCGCACGTTACTATCTCAGCGAAATTTCTACCTTGTGTATAAATCCCAGATAAAATAAAATTTTTCTGGCCTTTCGCGAGGTTACAAAAAAAAAAAAAAAAAAACCTTGGGAGGTGGGGGGAGATGAGCTTTAAACTTTTCCCCACCTTCCCCCAATGTATGTATGAATACAAAGATAAAGTAGATTCAGCTTTTGATTTAGTCGGGAGTCATTATTAGATCTAAGCACTATTACCCCGTTTTTAAATATAATATTGACTCAGAAATAAGGTTCCTCGAGTTTTTCTCCCGGAAAATGTTCGAAATTAGTTTTGGACGATCTACAGTAATTTTACGGAGACGAGAGGTTCCGTTGTCCTCCCGCGCATTATTATTTTTTAATTGAAACTCTATAAACGCAGCTGCAGACTGCTACGATTGTGTCAGCAAAAGGGGGGTTGGGGGGCTTTCGTCAACAACTCTTGTGAAATTCTAGTTCTAAGAACACAGTTTTAAGGCTATAGAGAAGAAAGGTTCATTGGCTCCCCCGCAGCAATCTTTCAAAATTGAAACTAAAAAATGCAGTTTTAGATTATCTTTGGTAATGTTGGGGGTTCGGGCGGGGCCGTCGCGAAGTCAACAGTTTCCCTCTTTCTACCGGGCCTGCTTCAAGATTCGATTGCGCAATCCAAGTGATCCCATAAACTTAGCACTTCGCATGCTGTAGTCTCTTAAATTAACACTTGATGCTGGTTACCAAAGACTTAAAAACTTAAATGTCTGAAGTTGATCTTGACATTTTCATTATTCCATAACAAATATTAGTTCTGCATGCATATTTTATTTATAATAAAAGAAATAATCAGAAAACAAAAAATAATGTAATGGTATTATCGATTGTCATCCATTCAAATATTCAGCATAAGCTCTTAATTAGTGTTTTACATTGCAATTGCTCTTTCAAATTGTAAATGAATACAATAAAAATGTAATAGATTCAATTAGATCAGTAGGTTCATTTAATATTAAGAAAATACTCGTACATTATTCATTACATTTTTGAAATTTATTGAACATTATAAACTGGAAAAGGAATCTTTCCTTAGCTGATTAGTTTTAATTTGGTGTTTGATATGACCAACTTAGAAGTATTAAAGACCTTTTACAATGTAGGCATATTTTAAAAGTAAGATTTCTTGATTTTAAAATGTACTGAAATAAAATTCAATAAGAAATAGTCAAATATTTTCTGTTCAAACTTTTGAATAAATTCAAAGAACTTCAAGTATTTGCGACAACTTCATTGTGAATTTGTGCTCTATTTTTAAATAATGCAAAACACATTCTGAGAGTAGTTATTTATTTACAAAAATAAAAGTTAATATAGAACATTTTTAAAATTGTGTAGTTTAAACAATAATATGTAATTAACAATGTCAATTCACACAATGGGTTTTACTTCTGAAAATTTTCGACCTTGAATTTGAAAAAACTATAACAATGATAATAAAACCCAAGTTCAGAGGAATTTGAATACAGACATCATTGACGTACAGCCCAAAGACATTTTTGAATTTCAATATTTGTATTTTACGCCAATTTTGGTCAAATTTGGTACGAACACTTTTTTTGCGTACCATTTGCATACACTCTTGCCAATGCTTTTCAGTATAAAAGAAGTTGCTAAAGTTAAATCAAATAACTTTGAATAAAAACGAGCCAAGTCTTACATTTTTAAACATTCCTTTAGAATGTTTTAATTTTTATTGGCAAATTTTATGCCCACCAATGAAGACATGCCTCACAATTTAATTATGTTTGGCAGTTTGTCAAAGTACCTAATTTTCTTTTATTACTTTTTGAGTAGCAATCTTTTATTGTTTTTGTGTTATCATTAAGGAATATATTAGATATTCCTGATAAACAATATTTAATATGATTTAAGACAGAAGTACCACAGTTACAATTAACTAAAAAGTCCATCCCCATAATTTCCATTTTTTCTATTGCAAGTTGCACTAATAAATTTCTTTGCTCATGAAAGTTTAAAAATGATTTCTCCTGGTCTTTACTTAAAAGTTTCCTAAAAATCTGAAAAGTACATGCAGTTACATCTATCAACATTTTTTGGGGAAATTTAAGTTTACCTCTGTCGGTCAGTAATAAAAGTTGATAAACATCAGAATTCTCCAATTCTAACGTTTTTTCAGACACAAACATTGAAATGCATTCTAGACACTGAACCTTATGTGATAATTTATAACCTACGTAACCTGAAATATAAACCAAAACTGACATTTCATCATCCTTAATTTCATCATCACTATTATTGTTAAATACATCATAGAAATGTTCGGGTATTTCTACTTCAGGACTCTTAGTTAATTCTCCACTATTCAAATTTCTTAATTTAAACTCGCCATTCTTTTCTGAATATAAACGAATTAAACTTAATATTTTTAATTTCCTTTCTGCTTCCATAACTTGGATACAAGATACGTTGTAGTTTGCCCCACTCATTTGACGGTATAGGCCGAATTTGGCCTCTAAACAATGTCTGAATTTTTTTTCAAACATATTTCTATTAATTCTATTATTATCTATTCTATTATTATAACATGTCTGCAACGGAAAACAAACTGCTCGAACTGAATGCACAGCACAGAGCACAGTAGCTGTGGCGTCGCAGTCACTCCGTCTCGATAACCGTTGGCCATGGGATCACTTGGATGACTCATCCCATGAATTCGGACGCTTGAAGCAGGCCCGGTAGAAAGAGGGATCTTCTTCAAAATTGTAGCTCCAAAAACGCTGTTTTAGACCATCTTTGGTAATATTAGGCATAGGAGAAGCATGAGGATCCTCCTGTGGCAATTTTTTGATATATAAACACCAAAAACGCAATTGAATATCGTATTCAATTATTGTTAGGTCAAGGAGGGTTCGAGTGCTCTTCCCTGGAAATTGAATGAAATTAAAGTGTTAAAAAAGCAATTATTGGCCATTTTTAGTAGCATTTGGTGGCAGTCAGTAATTCAAAATTTTAACTCCCAATAATGCAATTCACCCATAACCTTCGGTGGTATTAGGGAGAAGAGATTTCGTAATTCCTCCCACGGAACTTTTTCGAAATTGTTTCTCTGAAGCGCAGTTTTGGACGATCTTAAGTAAGTTAGGGAGAAGAGAGATTTGGTGGTCCTCCGCAAAAATTTTTAGAATTTAAAACTACAAAAACGCAGTTTTAAACGATCTTCGGTTTTTATTAAGGGAAAGGATTTTCCGAAATTATAGTTCTAAAAGTAGCTTTAGGTTATCTATTTGTATTGTTAGTCAGAGGAGTGGAGTATTGGGTGGATTTAAACGTTTTCTAATAAGTACATGAATTTGTGTCGTTGTAAAATTGTGCGTGAATTAAGTTTCCTCTCTCTGTCTCCCCCACACACACCCACATTTTGTTTTTGAATGAATTTAAGAAAATCATTCAAAAGTTTCGTTTTCAAATTTAAAATATTTGCAACTCATTGCTTTCTCGTTGTCTAGTTTTTAAATTACGAAACGAAAAAAAAAAGCATGAGGAAACGTATTGTGGACGTTTCCTCACCTCCGGAAACGAAGAGGTTCGCTGTAGACTGAATGTGATTTTAGAAGAAGTGTGTAGGCAGCATTTGTAATGCAGTTGAGGGAGCCTTGTGCTGGACCCCCCCCCCTCCTCTTCTTGTGGAACGGAAAGATATATTATAGATTTAAATACAATGCATATGTCTGTGTGCCTCGGATGAATTAATTGGAATTTTAATTCTATTTTCTCTTCTTTTCATTTCAGTTCACCATGACAGACATCCGTAACATTTCCATGGACACTTCCCTTCCTATAACAGAAAGCGGTGTGGTCATCAGTGATTTCGATCCCCACTACGGCACAGGGAAGAGGAGACCAAAAGAAATAAATCGTTCCAAGACAGTACCTTGTAGAGTTCGTATGTTGGATGGCACAGACTTTGAATGCGACATCAACGTAAGTGGCCTTATTTAAGCTTCATTTTGCCCATGAAAATTAAAATATCCAGATTTTACTGCAAATTTATTTAAAATAGTACTATCCATATGTTAATGTAATCCATTTTCTGGCCAAGTGAGAAATTTTTGTAAATCCTTTAAGGACTATAATGTTTGCAGTAGAATATGGGAATTTTTTATACGTTAAACTATTGAATAGCGACGTAAAGAACCTTAGGGCCCTGCTCCACATTGACGTAAAGCAGAAAAATAAAGCAGAAACGTAAAACGGATTAAATGGTATTCGTATGGAAAGTACCCGGATTTTCGGTTTCTGCCTTCGGTTTCGGTCGCGTTTTCTGCTGATGTGGAGCAGGGCCCTTACTCCGTTTTGTGAAAATTGGTTCAACAGCTTTTGTGAAAATGCATGGGACAGAAGTGTTTGTACAAGGTGAGACAATTAAATAACGGAACTGCCACCGTTCCTAGCCGTTAGATTTGATGTAGAGGAGCAGAGGCAGATCCAGAAATTTTTGTAAGGGGGGTCAAGTTTCAGCGGCTAGCTAGTGTTATTACATTGCAATTAGAGGGAAGCTTGTAAAATTCAAACCTTTTTCAAACATTATACAATATTGCACAGGAAATAACATTTTTATACATTTTGTAAAACTAGCCATTTATTTATTTTGGTTGGTGGTCATGTACATAGACAGTTTTTTTTTTTTTTTCAAATTGTGCCACGCGCAGAGATTACTGCCTCAGCAATTTGGAGACAGCGGTCCCAATACAGGTGTATTTGTTTTGGTAAAAAAATATTATCATGAAAAATATAAATTCGCAAGACAACTACATTTGGTAAAATGTGTTTCTTATCATATGGGGGTCAGCTGACCCTTTGACCATCCTTGAATCCCCATTATAGAGGAGTGAATCAGCGATGTAGTTGGTCTGTATACTTCTGGTGCTGCTGGTACATAACTTAAATCCTCCTATCTATAGATTCGTTTTGTTTTTATCCTTATTTGATTAAGATGTTGTTGTTTTGATGTGCCGTGATCAAGGTAAGCTTAAAAATCGAGCAGCGCATAAATTTGGAGTTCCTCATCAAACTTTTTAATAAACTATTTTTAAAAGCATACCTGAAACTTGAATAACGTGTGGTTTTTTAGTGCAGCAGAAAATTTCACCCACCTTTTTTGCTTTTTGGAAAACTTGAATTTTATTTGTATTTTCATACTTTTCGCCCCGAAAGCAGAATACTGCTAAATCGGCGACGTACGTCGCAGAACAGACATCGGGGCTGCAGAACAATTCTATTCAAAACTAAGCAAAAAAAAAAAAAAAAAGTTATAGTTCGAAAGCGTCAAAAAAAAAAAAAAAAAAAAAAAAACATGTGCCATATAGACCACAGCAGATGTGCGGACGACTTGACTTGAGCTTCTAAGGACCTTCCTGTTTTTTTCCACAGAACTTCATTGATGACACTTGCGCAGGCTTCGTTTGAAGTTCTGCAGTCCCTCTTATTTGTTCCGCAGAACTTTAGCTACGAAACTTGCAGTACACATTCGTTATTCAAATAATGTTTCCAACGAATATTTTTTTCCGCATGATAATCGCGGGGGCGCAAACTTAGTCTGAAATTCTGCGAGTCTTCACATTTTGGCAGCAGATCTTAAGTGACGAAGCTTGCGGTAAGTACACAAATCAGTTCTTCAAATTATGTTTGAAACAATTTTTTCGCAAGAGAGTCGCAGGGGCACAGACTTTCAATTGAAGTTTTGCAGGTCTTCACATTTTATCCGCAGAACTTCAGTGACGACACTTTGTTTTTCTAAACCATGCTTCCTCATCAGGGAATCGCGGGGACGCAAGCTTCGCTTGAAATTCTTCGGGCTTTCACATTTTGGCCGCAGTCAGTGACGAAGCGTGTAGTACAAATAGTTTTTTCAAATTATGTTTAAAACAATGAATTCTTCCGCGTTAAAGAGTCGCGGGGAGCGGGATTCGTTTGAAGTTCTGCGGGGGGCCTACACATTTTATCCACAGAACTTCAGTGACAAAACTTGCAGTACAAACTATAGCTATTCAAATTATGTTTCAAACAATTAATTCTTCCGTGTTAAAGAATCGCGGGAAAACAGGATTCGTTTGAAATTCTGCGGGCCTACACATTTTATCCGCAGAACTTCAGTGACGAAACTTGCGGTACAAATTAGGTATTCGACAATGTTGAAAACATTTTTTCCTCGTAAGAGAATCGCGGGAGGGGTGGGGAGTACTCGCTTGAAGTTCGCGGTCTTTCACATATTGGCCGCAGAACTTCAGAGACGAAATTTGCAGTGCATATTAGTTATTCAAATGATGTTTAAAACTATTAACTCTTCCTGTTAAGAGAATCGAGGGGCGCAGTCTTCGTTTAAAGTTCTTCGGGCTTTCACATTTTGGCCACAGAACGTCAGCAACGAAACTTCCAGAACAAATTAGCTTTTCAAATTTTCTTTGAAACAATAAATCGTTACTCAATAAATGGAGGGGGGTGTTGCTTGAAGTTCTCTTTACGTTTTGACCGCAAAACTGCTGTGACGAATCTTACAGAACAAATTAAGATTTCAAATAATTTTTCCTACGGAAGAATCGAGGGGACGCAAGCTACGTCTGTAGTTCTGCGGGCCTTATCATTTTAACCGCAAATTAGTTATTCAGATTGTATTAAAAACAATTTTCCGGTGAGAGAATCGCGGGGGCAAAGCTTTGTTTAAAGTTCTGCAGCATTTCACATATTACCGCAGAATTGCACTTACGGAACTCGTAGTGAAAATTATTTATTCAAATGATGTTTAAAACAATTTTTTCGCGTAAGAGAAACGCGGGGTGGAGGGGGAGGAGAGTTTCCTTTAAAGTTTTTCGGGATTTCACATTTTGGCCGCATAATTTCTGACGGAGCTTGAAGTAAAAATATTCATTCAAATTATTTTAAAACAATTTTTCCGCTTGAGAGAATCGCGAGGACGAAGTAATTATATTTGAAACAATTAACTTCAGGCTAAAATTAGGAAAATAGGTGTAGTCCAAGCCCCCGCCCCCAATCGGAAAAATGTTTTTTTCCATTTGTTCTACTATCTGGAAATTAGTTGACGTCCCAATACCGAGCTTGAACTTTTTGAACTTGAGTTTTTTGAACTGAATTTCTGAACCGATGATGAAGTATATATGGGTGATTCTACAAATACGGGAATATTTCTAACATGTAGATTTAAAAAAATTAATTTAAAATTAAAAATCTGAAAAAAGTCAGCGAAGCACTTGATAAGTTACATAAGTAAAATAGAATATCAGCAGAGCTTAAATGTTTGTATTTTATTGTATTTTTGGATTTTTATTTTTTTGAAGGCATATGTGAATGATAAAAAGGGCATGTGGATGACACAATGGGTATGTGAATATAACACAGTAAGTATGTGAACACAAACACAATAGGTATATTAATGAAATTTTTTAACCAGTAAACTGTTAGACATAATTTTTAAACATTGTACTGTCATAGTTTGGCTTTTGATTCATCCACGTGTCTTATATTGGGGCATGTGAATGACAATAGAAAAAGGGCATGTGAATGACAAAACACAAGTAATTGTGTTCTCAAAAAGTCATATTTGAATATTTTTCGGCTTCACTTCGAATTAGAACCCACAAATGTAAGCCTTAGGATTACTCATTATCAAAATTTATTTACATGTACATTTTACATGCATTCTGTGGGGCATGTTAATGACAAAGATAAAAAACACTTGCCTTGAAAGTTGAGTTTAGCTTGCTTTTTATCAAAAAGTAATTGCAGAACGGCAAAATCAATCCTCAGCCAGGAATAACAAAGTTCCATGCTTTATTTTAAGATGTGTTGCCAGATTTTGAAATAAAACATTTCAGAGAAAAATATCTATACTTTTTAGACATGTGGATGACTGATAATCGCTGGGACAAAGTTTAGATTAACTTTTAGAGATATTATTTTCATATTATTTTGCTTTTTTTGTGATTTACAACTTGCACACATTCATATTTATAAATAAAAAACTCGAGAAAAAAAAATCACTTATTTTTTTTAAATCTATATTCCATTGATTGTTAAAATTTCACCTATGGGACAGGGCATGTGGATGACATTTCAATCTAATATCCTTTTTTAAAAATGAATAATAATTAAATATTGACATTGTTGATAACGGAAATTATAGAGTAAAAGACTCATAAAAATATTCCCAAAATAGTTTTTTTATTAAATTAAAAACAAAAAGAGCAATCAGTATGGAACATAAATTTGCCCATTTTTGTAGAATCACCCATATATAGTAAGCATTAATAACATAATTATAAATATATTTGTTAAACTAAAGCGTTTAAAATATGAATTAATGAAAATAAAGCAAGAAGTACTTCCAAACTTACGAAATCTTTCTAATTCAAACTCTTCATAGAAAAATGAAACAAATTTCAAAAATAATTATTGTCTTTATCATGGTACTAAAAAATTAAGTTGATTTGGTTGGATTTTTGGCATGAAAGCCTTAACAGGCTATACTGAGCCAAACAATTGTTTAAAAGTAAAAGTGTCAGAATGAAAATGTTTGAAGAAAGAGCCTGTAGAATTAAGAAAATATTTGCTGAAATCAACACATCAATGAAGTTTTAAATTTTGAATAGTAAAAAACAGAAATTCAATCTGCTGAAGAAGGAACAATTTCCCTCACAAGTCTTTCAAAGAAGGATGAAAATGACTAAAGAATCTGAAACGAATATGATTGAAATTTGGACAATCGCGAGGCAATCTCCATTGTATATGCAATACTGTCTGATTGACATTACATGTGTTGCATAAAGGAACTAGTTCATGGCAAAACAGATGTCTATGAGTAAATCTGGTGTGGCCTAAAGAGGGAGCCACTACAACTTTTTCTCTTCTGGTGATTTTTGATGACTTGAAACTTTCAACAGAAGTCCAATCTGCTGAAGGAGGAACAATTTCCCTAACAAGTCTTTCAAAGAAGGATGAAAATGATTAAAGAAGTTGAAACGAATATGATTGAAATTTGGAAAATCCGCGAGCAATCTCCATTGTATATGCAATACTGTCTGATTGACATTACGTGTGTTACATAAGTGGCCCAAAGGAAGAGGTATTACAACTTCTTTTCTGATGATCTTTGATGACTTGAAACATTCGTCGAAGGCTGACAACAGAGCAAATAATTTCGCGACTCTCTCTATTCCAGTTCTAAAAAAAAAAAAAAAAAAAAAAAAAAAAAAGAAAGAAAGAAAAAGAAAAAAGAAAAAAAAAAAAAAAAAACCACACACACACACACATAAAGACAGCATGTAAGTACGCAAGCATACATGGGTCATTCCAACGAAAATGATACAAATCATGTCCGAGACTTAAGATTTTTTTTAATCAATTTTAATAACTCCCACCCATTAACTGTATTTTTTACTGGTTCTCCATTTACTTTTGTGCCATCAAGTATCAATTGTTTGGGTATAATCCATTTAGAAAGGACACAACAAAAATTATCTTTGTCAGAAGAAGGAGAAAATGACGTGTCCCAGCTTCAAATTGCTAGAATTTTCAATGTGATTTAAAATTAAACTGAAATGTAACAACAAAATAAATTACACTGCAGTGCACAAAAGATGCTTCCGACACCATTTCTGCAGTTTATTACGCAAATGAAAAAAAAATTCCCCAAAAAACACTATTCTATGTTTTTCTATGTTTCGAATTGTCCACCCTGTTACAATTTAGAAATAAAATAAACAATTGCATTCAATCTGACATATTTAAAAAAAAATATAGGTAGTTTAACCAAAGACTCTATAAACTGCCGTTATTAGCTTGCTATATTGAATTATGTCGTCAACAACCAGGGTGAGCCTCATTCTTTTCTTATGGTAGTTAATTTGAACTGTTGGATGTCCACTCTGTCACAGTCGATTTCATGATGAAAAAAAGATTTTTTCTTGAAATTGTAGACAGACTAACAGTTTTTGGCTGTTTATTCCACTTTATGTTTGTTCTGTGATTCTAATTCTTCTTTGTGATTATGAGTAGATTTTAAAGGCTTATTTGTCCCCTTTGTTACACAAAGTGATCAAAATATTTAATATTATTCCATAAATGAGTCATGTACTAGTTATTTATACTTCATTATACACAAATAAATTGAAACTCAATCAAAAAAATATGATTAGTTGGTGGAAATTATTTAAATTGATAATCTTAATATAAGTAAAGAGTTTCAGACAAGATTTGCACCATTTTCGCTGGAATGACCCATATATATATATATATATATATTTCAATTTGGTTGCGTTTCATTAAATTCTAAATTGCAGTACGTTATATGTAAAAATGAGAAAACACTTTTTGGTAACATTTTGACGGTAAATATATAATGTATAAATCTATCTTGCAGAACAATTTTGGGCAAATAATTTTGCGTCGCAGAACACCACTAAGTATTCTGCTTTGGGGCTTTTCGCACATCCTCTTTATTTCTTACATCAATGCCATAAATGATGATGAGATAGTGTATTAGTAAGGTCCACAAATCCACTACCTCCATTTCTTAAAATATGTCTGTCATTTAGTAACTAGTTTTCTTCGGTGTCTTTTGCCTTTTTAGCTTTATAACTTAGAGTAATCCCATGCTTCTACAGATCTTGATATACAGTACTATCAGGACCCATATCTCCATATATTATTTCTCTAAGCCGAATCCTATACCCGGTCGAAACTCGCTCATTTCTTTATCGAATTGCAAGAAAATTTATGATTTTGAAGCTGATCCCGCGGGCTATTGACGAAAATTAGACCCACCCTCTAAAAAGTGTCGGTTCGTTTTTTATTCGAACTTCAATTTTTGGGCACAAAATTGACTCTATCTAGCGAAATAATTGTCGTATCGTCTCCATTTTGATTTCATTCGAAAGATTAAAAAAAAAATGCGTTCTTTAGAACGTTTCTCCGCTAGCGCCGTGTAACGAAAATCTCGAAAATCCACGTTTAAGCGACTTATAAGCGATTGAAGTTTGAAAAAGTTAAATTTTTTGCTCAACTGTTAAAATCGTTACATTGTTGTTCAAATCAATTTTAAATGCGACATTTCAAGCCAAGGCTTAGCTCGGTAAACCTTAATTGTAACTTTTATTGTTTCAAAATACTATGGTAGTTTTGCGATAACGTTAGTATTTAGTTTAGTAGTAGCCTTGGGTATTTGATTTTAATATAGGGTATCACTTTTGTAGTAGTTGTAAAAGTGAACGTGTCTTTGGTCTCTTTGAAAAGTTGTCAGAACGACGGCAGTAGATGGCGATGTTGTGCAAATGAAGCCAATAAAAATTGTCGTATTAAATTTTAAGTTTAGAGTTTTTTTTTTTTTTTTTTTTTTGCGGAATTCCGCACGGGTCACCTAGTCGTTATTAATTTAAAAATGGCATTCACATTTATTATGCTTCCAATAGAAATATTGTACTTCTTCTGAATGTTTACTGAAAACAACATTCCTTTTTTGCAAGTTTTCAATGTTCATCATTGCTTTTTTTTTTTTTTTGTTTATAAGAAATTATTTTGAGGGTTACCAGATTATTTAATTCTTCTAATTCATTTTCTAAAAAACATTAAGTATATTTTTAATCAAATAATAATGACTTAGGTTTTCACTAACATACCGTTTAAATTTTCTTTTCTTACAAAATATATGATGTCGCATGCATGTAATTTATATGCTCTGAACCTTATCCTATAAAAAAAAGAAAAAAAAAGCACAAAAAATCAATTTCGTTCGTGCATAGAGGCCATTAGGAGCGTCCAGAGATAGGTTGAGGTAATAATGTGGTGTATTCATCAGAATTAGTTATAATAAACTTAAACTTGTTAAAAGTTTTTGCGCTTAATGGAATTTCTAAAAATAACCTTATTACTTAAAAACAATGTTAAGTAATGGAAACTAGAAAGGAGCTCTAAAAATATACAGAATAATGAATAGATAAATTTTAAAAAAGAAAAAGAGATTTAAATGTACTAAATAAAGTTTTTTTGTCGCACGGGGTAAGGGGGGGGTTGATCCTCAAAGTTAGTAATTTTTAGGAGGAGCTCCGTGGCGGGTCGTTGAGAGCCTCTGATTTAGATTTAGAGCATTACTATTTTCGGTGAAACCGTGATTTTAGCCGTTGTTTCGAACATAGAGTAAAGAATAAACATGTAATGGGAAAATATAACTGTTCAATATGGTACGATTACGAATTCTAAGCGCGCACACTCATAGGCATGAGTCGTCCAAATAGTGGGTCATCAGAAGAGATGGAGGGAGAGGACACCCTTAAAGCTGACCCCTTTAGAAAAAAAAGGGGGGGGCTATATTATCGTATTTTAACTTTTTTATTGATTAGATAACCTTCAGAAAAAAAATTCGGGTTCCAGCCTCAAAAAAAAAACTGGACGGATGACCATAGTAGACTCTCCTAGTCCTTGCTCGGTCACTTCCTAATCCAGGCTAAAAGGCACGAAACTGCAGTCCTTGGATAGAATAACCGAGGTGTATTGCACGTGTCTCTCCTTTTTTTTTTTCAACGTTTGACTTTTAACTAGCACACACATGGTAAGTCCGTTCTTTAACACGTGAATCAACTGTTTTCGGTCGAACTGAGGGGTAAGGCCCCTATACTCTTGGAAGGAAGAGGACCCCCCCCCCCCTCCTCGTGCGAGCCGCTTATTTGCACACCTGTTTGCACAAAATATTGCTTGTGTATGTGTGGTTTTTTTTTTTTTTTTTTTCATTTCTTGTTTGATTTTTTCATTTGTTTATTTCATTAATTTTAGAATAAAAACTCACATTGAGATTAAAATTGATATCAAAGTTATACCCTAAAAACTGTACTTAATTTATAAGCAACACGGTGTTCCTTGTTGTCAATAGTACTTTTACATGAACCATACCATTGTGCCAGATCTTCGATGTTTCGGACGCGGGAGCCGGGTTTGAAACTGCCGCCATTATATTTCCCACTAATCTTTCCTTGAAGTTTCAAAATTCCAAAAGTTACAAAAGTACTGAAAATACAAATTTAGGCCACCTTTGACGACGTGAAAGGAAGAATGAAGATGAAGGATCGAGGGGTTTGCGTCTTTTTTTTTTTTTTTTTCGAAATTGAAGTATTAAAATGTTTTGAACTTTTCTGTTGCTGGAGATCAGATTAATCTTGTATGTGATGGAGGCCGGGGGAGGGGGAGAGACGTCATAGCCTTGTAAAAGAAATTTTTCAAAATTTATATTGAAGATTGCAATGCTAACCCAAGTAGCACACTTCGTTTTTTAAAGGTTGTAAAATGGTTATTAACGTTGTGACAACGGATTAAAAACGTTTTTTGTGCTACCCTGCTACCTGGGAAGCCACTTTTGGCAAAGTGAGAGGAGAAGGTAGATTGTGGTATCTGCCAAAAATGTTTTCAAAATTTCAGAGTCAATCTTGGATTCTTGGATTATCTTTAATCTCACTTTTAAAGCTCGAAGACTTTTCACTGAATTTTACCGAAACTGAAGATTTAAAAGCGCAATGTTAGGCTATCGTTGGTGTGATGCTAAGTAAGGGATTAAGGCAAGCGCGGATCCAGAGGGGTCCGCGCAGAGGGGGGGGTCATGACCCCCCTCCCTGAACGACCAATTATGGCATAAAACTGCATTTTTTAGGTCTAATATTACGAAAAAATTGCCACACATCCCCATTTTTGCCCAAAAATTGCCCTTTGACCCCCCCTCCCCATTTCCGAAAATGATCCGCTCCTTAACCACAAGCTGGATTAGCCCTTAGATTAAGGGTGGTTTCGGAGGTTCGCGACTTTAATTTTTGAATATTGAAGTCTGTGAAAACGAAATTCTTGGCAATATTCAATGACGTTAGGGTTAGGGGGATGATTTATATAACACGTTTTTCACCCGAGTTTGCCCAAAAAAAAGGACAATGGGGTAAATTTTTTATGCTTTTTTGCTTTACTTTTAGGTTCTTTTTAAAGTTACCATTATGTATTTACTCTATTGTTAAGTTTTTCTTAGCATGTTTTTCTAATTTTAAGTTTTTTTTTTCCTTTCAGAGGCGAGTTAAAGGCGCTGACTTAGCAGAACTACTTGCAGATTCTCTTAACCTCTTGGAAAAAGATTATTTTGGTCTTACGTTTTTAGATCAAGATGGATCTAGGGTTATTACATTTCTGTTATTTTTGCATTAATTCATGGAAAATACACTGCTCGACATTGAAAATGCAACACCAAGAAGGAGTGGTCAGAAATTCATGCAAATTTTACCGTAGACGCACGTCACTGAGTTATGCAAATGATATGAAATGCGCAGCTCTCCGACGCACGTGAAGTAAGATATAAGGGAATGAAGTTGAAAAGTGGGCTATGTTCATGTTGGTTTTTCTGCCAGACTAATTATCGGAGAAATTTGGTTTTTGTCTCGAAGGATACGTATGATAGGAGGAAATGCCACGCCGTCCTCAACGAAGACACTTCCAACATATAGACGACTTTACAAGGGGTATGGTGATCGGACTGAGAAGGGGAGGTTGGTCCATACGTCAAATTGCAGCTGATACCCACATGGATGCAAGCACTGTGCATCGGCGGTGTCGGAGATGGTTGGAAAGAGGAAATGTAGCCACATTGAGGGGTGCAGGTGCAGCCAGAGTGACATCAGACCTCTTGGATCGACGGATTCACCGACAAGCTGTGGCGGACCCGCAAGTCACTTGTACGTCGATTCTGCAGCACGTGCAAGGTACCCTGGATGTTCCTGTGTCGACCAGAACCATTTCCCGTCGACTGGTTGCACGTGGCCTGCAATCACGGCGCCCGCTAAGAAGACTGCCATTGACCTCACAGCACAGACTCCAACGTTTGGAATGGTGCCGGACCAGAGCGACGTGGATGGCAGAATGGCGAACCATAGTGTTCTCAGATGAATCTCGCTTCTGTTTGTCCAGCGATAGTCATCGCATACGTGTGTGGCGTCGACGTGGAGAAAGATCGAATCCGGCAGTAACTGTGAAACGCCCCACAGTGCGACAACGTGGCATAATGGTTTGGGGCGCTATTGCATACAATTACGTATCACCTCTAGTTCGTATTCGGGGCACTATGACGGCCCAACGATATGTAGATAATGTACTGCGGCTGGTGGCAATCCCCTACCTTCAGGGTCTGCCAAATGCAATTTTTCAACAGGATAACGCCCGACCTCACAGTGCTCGAATCAGCCAACATGCTCTACGAGGTGTACAGATGCTTTCCTGGCCACCATACTCTCCTGACTTGTCACCAATCGAACATGTGTGGGACGTCATTGGACGCCGTTTGCAGAACCTGTCACTGCATCGTTCAGAGGACGAACTGTGGCAAATGGTTGAAAGGGAATGGAGTGCCATCCCTCAGGACACCATCCGCAGGCTTATTGACTCCATGCCTAGACGTGTTTCTTCGTGCATCGCTGTCCGCGGTGGTCCTACTTCTTACTGAGCCGACGCCGTCCTCGCTCTAAATTTTGCTTATTTATTTTGAAATAAATATCACTTATTGTTCTATGCTATCTCTGTCTTCTTACCAAATTTCATCAATTTCTGACCACTCCTTCTTGGTGTTGCATTTTCAATATCGAGCAGTGTAAGTTACAAATAATGTAAAAAGTTTTATCAAGCTCAATGCTTGTGAATATTTATTATCTATTTCTATTAATATTTACCATAAACGAATTAAAAGATTACCATCTTAAAGCTTTACATTAGAAATTAAAAATTGTTAATGTCAACTCCTAGAGAAAAATTATGTAACTTTATGAAGTACTTACACATTTCTTAAATTCTGTAATTTAAAACTTTTCATTTTAATGTTACCACTAGGGATGCACCGATTAATCGGCAGTACCGATTAATCGGCCACTTTGCCGATTATCAATAATCGGCAAAATCGGGCCGATTAATCGGCTGAAAAATATTTCTCAGATATTATTCTTTAAGGTATACTTTCACTAGGAAACTATGATGAATAATTTTATTAACAGTAATTATAATAATCCTCACAGTCGATATAAAGTTTTTTTTTTTAATTAATTCTCCTACTTTGAATAAATATACATAGACAATGATGCAACATTTTTCATGTGGAAATAGTTTTCTCCTTAGCACAGTGCTTTCAGATAACCTCTAATTTTCAAAGAATAAAAGTATTGAATTAAATTGCTACTAATTACTAAAATATATGAATTAAAAGTACTCCTAAATTGGAGTGTTCACCACGCACTCCCCTCCCCTCCTTTTTTTAATAAATTTTTATTCAAAATTAACATTACTAACAATGTGTTAATATTATTATTAACACTAATATGAAAATTGGTTCTAGGAAATTTGATAAAATAGTGAAATTATTTTATGAAAACTAGGAAAATGGAAAAAAAAAATCTTCTCCCAGAAATAAATTACTTTCTATTTCTAAACTTGGAATTGTACAAGAGATAAAAAACTGTGATGGAAAAATTGGTAGTAGTAAAACAATTATCCTTATCATTAATCAGCTCAGTCAATTAATCAGCCGATTATCAACAGCCGATTAATCGGTAATCGGCCAGTTTGCTAATCGGTACATCCCTAGTTACCACCAAAATGTGTGAAATTCAGCATTTTATTCTTTGAAGATAATCATTTGTTAAGTATAACAATTTTTCATTGCGGGAAAACCAAGTATTTTAATAATAATAAAATGCAACTTGGTAAATATTTAAAAATGTTTCAAAATTAAAGGGAAAGAAAAAACCGAGTGTTGAAATAGTGTTGTTTTTTTTTTTTTTTTTTCTGCTAGACATTAGAAAAAAAATGTGATATTTCATAGAGATGAATAATTTTTCTTACATGAACTAATTATTTACTTCATAATTTTTTTATAGAATTGGCTGAATTATGAAAAAAGAATATCTAAGCAAATCAAAGGTGAGATCATTTATGAAAAATGTAGTCACACCAAAATGTGTATTTTTCCACCTTGAAAAAATTAATATTAAGTGCTTAGTAATTATTAATTTCTTTCAGTAAAAAAATTTTGAATTTATAAATTAGTTTTCAAAAAAATGGAAGATCTGGAATATGTAAAGTGATCTGTATTACTATCTTTTGACTGAAAAACTTTCATAGAAAGATTGAAATCTTAATTTTTCTAAAATATGTTTTATTTTTAGTTGTTTTTTTTTTTTTTTTTTTTGAAAAAACTATGTAGTCATGTTGAAGTTATATTTATGAATTAATAAATCAATAAAAAATTGTCACAAAATAATTAATTAATCATATATTCCTGTGGGGAGGTGAGTTCAGGAAGCAAAACTTAATCAAATGTCTACCCTATTTATTACATTTTAAAGTATTATTACTTTTAAAATACAGTTTAAAATTTACTTTTTTTTTCAAAAGATTGGGCTAGAAATGTTAAAAACATGTATGATTAAATTGTTGCATGCAGTTTCTTTTTAATTACAACTATTTTACTCTTACATGCTAGCAACTAGGAATATCAAAGGTACATGTGATTTATATTTTAAAATGAATATCATTTCTTGTTATTTTTTCTTTTTTACCTAATAATAATTCTGTTTGCAGGTGGGCCTTGGGAATTTGGCTTTGAAGTAAAATTTTATCCGCCTGACCCTTCTCAACTACAAGAAGATATTACTAGGTTTGTAAGATGTATTACAGTTTATTGCTTTGAATGTTTGTAAGAAGCAAGAAAGAGAGAACAAAATTTACCGTTCTGTTGTAATGACTAGTATGGTTAAAAGACATAGCGCACTGATTGCAATGGTGTAGTTCTGGAAAAGGTGGTGGGATGCTTATAGGTGCGAACACAAGAGTTATTGCAATTACGAGGACATCAGAGTTAAAAAGTCTGGGGATGTTTCAGTTAAAATTAAAAAGCGGAAGGATACATCCCTCCTCAAGTACACCAATGTTATGTGTGCACTTACATAGAGGCTTGGTTCTTTTTAAATTTATATCTAAAAACAATTTAATTATGACTAATATTTCAAAGTTAATGCATATGTTATTTATTGTACATACTGTCGTCCCCGCTTAATCGGGTAATGGATAAACGATACGCTTATACGAATAAAATATGTCGGAACCGATGCCATAGACGTAGTGTTAAAGATCCCCGCTTAATCGAATACCCCGTTTAATCAAATAATATTTCTTGGAACCAACAGTATTCGTTTGAGCGGGGCCGACAGTATTAAAAACAAATAAAAAAAATAGATTGTGGGGAAAAATAAAAACTGATAAATTCTCAACTCTGTAAGTTATAAAAATCTGTGATTTTGAACACTTGATTTGATCTCCTACTGCTAATTTATTTCATGAACTTGCTAATATCATTGCACTATAATTAATAAAGGTTTTTTTTTTTCATTTCATGCTTATTTTATTTTTTAAAATTATTTTATCTTATTATTGTATTTTACTCTCATTTTCAGGTACCAGTTATGCTTACAAATTCGTAATGATGTTCTCTCAGGAAAGTAAGTTATTTATTTTATTTTTCCTTTAGATTAATGTGTGTTTTTAAATCTCATAATATTCAAGGACCAAATAATATCTGAAGTCAGTGAGATTACTATGTTTAACAAAAAGTTACCAATTGTGTTACACTCTAAAAATGTGAACTCCCGATGTTAAAAAATTTAAAACAAATGTTTGTTAGCTGCTCTACTTTAAAACAAAATATATTACTGCACCTGGATGTGTTTAATGAAGTACTTTTTGGTTCCTAAAATGGCCTTTTTATAAACAAAGTTTTTTGTTTTTATATGGACCATAAGTGTCTCTTTTTCTAAAGTAGGAAGTAGTGTGCTCCTGCAAATGTAGTGCTTTAATAGTTTTTAAAAATCATTTAATTTCATTAAAAAAAACTGTCCAATGAGTCTGGCAAAAGAAAGAGTTAACAGTTTTTTTTTTTTTTTTTTTTTTTTTTTATAAGTTTTGTTGGTCATTTACTAATAAATCTCATCACTAATAAATTTTTGCATGTATAGTTTTATTGTTTTGTGATGTACTCAGAGTAGAAAGTTTAGTTTCAAAGCAAACACTGAATCCTTCCTATAAATGAAACACCTAACAGCTCATTTTCAGAGGGTGTAAGCAAAGGAGTTGTTTTTTTGTCTTTAACTTTTAGTTGGAGACATTTTTCAGTGCTTTTATTTTAAAAAACTACTAAATGGAAAATACTGTTTTTCCAATAAAGAATATTCTTATTCCCTCTACAAAAAAGGGGGAAATTGGAAAATAAAATAATGAATTGTTTTACTGGTTGTAAAACTATTGTTGCATTTTGTGCTTTAAAAACATTACTTGCTTGTTATTAATATATATTAGCCATTGATTGAACTTCAGTTTCAATAATATATATCTCACGAGAAAATACTTGCATTTTTGTTATTGATTACTTTCTCTTTATTTTTAGACTCCCCTGTTCATTTGTGACTTATGCACTTTTAGGGTCATATCTCGTACAATCAGAGCTTGGAGACTATGACCCAGAAGAACACGCAAGCAATTATCTGTCAGATTTTAAATTCGCACCGAATCAAACTCCAGAATTAGAAGAAAAAGTAGCGGAATTACATCGTCAACATAAGTAATTTTTTGAAATCCAGTATTTTACTTTTCTTTTTATTTCTTAAGTTATTTATTTCTTAAGTAGTTTATTTTTGAAGTGTGAATGGAAAATTATTCCAGTAAAGGATTGCATGTTTCTCTTCCAAGCAAATTGATTTGTATTTTAATGAGTGGATAACTTTAATTTTCGTTAGAATTTGTCTGAGTGAGAGAAAGAGAGTTGTAGCTGTTAGGGATTGTCATTGTCACAAATGATGTCACACTTTGAGGGAGGAAGAGGTTTCATGAAATTGTAAAAAATTGTGACGGGGGTGAGAGGGTTAGAAGAAGTGTGACACCACACATTTTTTTCGTAAGAATGTGCTTATGAAAAACAGTATGATATGTGATAAGTTGAGAAGAGGAGATAAGGTGAAGTAGGACGCGTTGTAACAGAGGTGGTGTGGGGTTAAAAATGTTTTTAAAAAGTAACATTATTTATAGACAATTCATTAGGGGTAATTATTTTCAGTGGACTAATATTTGAAATTGTGTTCCACAAGTTTCACTTTGTGCCCATTATGTTGGTTATTTGTATTAATGGTATCAGTGAAAGGCTTTCTGAGATGATCAATACTTTTGTTCCCTAATATAAAAAATAAATAAATAAAAATGAACTTGGATTAAGATTGTTCAGTAACTATTCAATCAATGTGGATGCATGGAAAATCTTTTAAATTGCATGATAATTACTTAAAACTCTGTTGTCAAAGATTACAGTGTACATTTAACAAAAAAACACCACTTCTGTAGAAAATGTTTTTTTTCCTTCTGGCTTTTTTTTTTGGGGGGGGGGGGGGTAGCAGAAAATATTATGCATAAAGAAGTTTAAAGTACTACTGTTAAGGAATAGCTTTTGTACAAGGAGCAAAAAATATCCCTGTTTGTTGTACTTCAGATTTCCAGTTGAGAAGGAGCTTATAATCATCTTGTGATGTTTTTCAACAAATTGATAAATAAAATTGTTAGTGTTGCAAACGAAGTGGCATTTACAGAATTGGCTTTTACAGTTACGAAGTGGCATTTCAGTTTTGCTCTGCTGTTGCTGGTTTTTATGCTCATTAGGCTAAAATGAACAAAGTTAAGGGAGGCAACGGCAGCAAGAAAAAAAATTGTTCTCCCCTCCCGCTCTCTTTCCATCAATACCCCACTGAAATGGTTTCAGATTAAATTTTCTTTGAACGTAACATTGTTGCATTTTGTTTTAATTCTTTTTAAATGATCTCACTCTCTCTCTCTTCTAGAGGACAAACTCCTGCTGAAGCTGAACTCCACTATTTAGAGAATGCCAAGAAATTAGCCATGTATGGAGTTGATCTCCATCAGGCTAAAGACTCTGAAGGGGTAGAAATCATGCTTGGAGTGTGTGCATCTGGTTTGCTAGTCTACCGAGACCGTTTGCGAATCAATCGATTTGCTTGGCCCAAGATTTTAAAGATTTCATATAAGCGGAACAATTTTTATATCAAAATTAGACCAGGAGAGGTATTTACTTATTTGTTCTTACTTTAAGTGCTCTGACTAAACTAGTTTGAATTGATTTAAGCATGTCCAAAATCAGTAGTACTGCTCCTATCATTTCTATTATGCAATACTTCAATTGTGTGTTAAGTTTTTAAATGTTGTTAATATAAAAACTGTGTGAAACAAATATTTTTCAGTAGTTTTTCAATTAAAATGATTTAAATCTGGCAACTTTCTTATTTTTCTTTGGAAGAGGACTTTAACTTTTATTTTTAAAAAAGGTAATTATTTATCTCCTTTTTTCCCCGGTGCTTAGACTTGTTTGCAACATATAAACTTAACAAGGATTTTTAATTAAATAAATCTTATTATGCTCAAACTGTGTAAGATTCTAGTATTTGAATTGTAAAAAGGCTTTTGAATCAAAAGATCTCTAAAAATTTCATTGTAGTACTCACATAACAAGAATTAGTTGTGTAATGGGAAACAAATTAAAATGCTACTGCTCATATTTTACCAGACACATTGAAGCTTTCCTTTTCAAACCAATTTCATAACAACTATATCAACTAACTTTGTTATTTACATCTGTTGTACTTTTTTTTTTAATTTACTTCTTTTTTAAATGATATGTTAAAATTAAACTCGATGGAGTAAAAAATCTCATTTTATATTTTCCTTTAAATAGTAAAAAAAAAAAAAAAAAACTAAGACAATACCAAGAGCAATGCATAAATAATAGTTGAATTAACTTTCATAAATGTACAATTTGTGTACCTCGTATGACAGATATCTTTTCCAAATTATTAATATCTCAACTCAAATATTTTATTCATAACATTTTGAGCCATTTTAGATTCTAAAAAGTAATCAGCCATAAATTTGTATGCTTAAAAAAGCCATAAATTTGCATGTATTTAACTTTAGTTTCAGAATTTAATGAATATAAAATTGATATTATTAAACTATTAAATTTTTAATCGGGGAATACTTAATAGTTTTATGCATCTGTGATGTAAAAAACTATAGTGGTTGACAAAACAAATATTTATTTATATTGCTCTTCTTAAGTGTACCTTAACTTTTCCCCTTAATCATCAAAAGTCTCTCTTTTCTTATTATCTTTTTTTTTCTTCCACCTTTTTTTTTTTCTTTTTGATAAATATTAGGGTCATAATGTTTTTTTAACGGTTCTTTAATTCTTATTAATTGTATCTTTAATTATGTGTTATTAATTGAATTTCCCTGCTTTGCTTAATACAAAATTAACCCGAGTGCTTCAGAATTTTCTTAAGATAGATTTTTTATTATTTTTCAGTTTGAACAATTTGAAAGCACAATTGGTTTCAAACTGCCAAATCATCGAGCAGCAAAACGGCTTTGGAAAGTTTGTGTTGAACACCACACATTTTTTCGGTAAGAATAAAAAATATTGTTACGTAGTTTTGTTATTTAGAAAGTTTTTAAACCTACTTCCTTGACAGTTGTTGCTACAGGCTATTGACCAGAATTTCAGTTATGCCATTTAATAAAGAATCATGCTGTTTTTTATTTTATTTATTTTTTTTTTCTAAGTGCAAACATGGCTTCCAATCAATTCCTTGATTGTTAGTTACCGAGTTACAGGTTTTGATTCCAACTGTGTACTGAATAATGTAAAAAATTGAGTTTGGCTTAGTTGTATTTGAGTTTTATCTAATGCTTTGTGTGCAAATAATAACACTGGTAAATAAAGATTCTGACACATGAAACATTTACAGTGTTTGTAAGATAATTTTTACACAAATATCCCATCAGAATTTTTCCATGACCCACAAATTTTGTTTTGTGCAGTCATAGGTTTCTAGTCATTAATTTTTCCCATGTTTTTCTACATCACACAGCAATATAAGCACAGAATTCACAGTTAAAATCCTGTCGAGAAGGCAGGAAATGTGGTGATAGATAGTTAGGTTTGCTGTTACCGCAGTGGTGACATCGTGGTCTGTCTTAATGGCGCCAAGTTTCGTAACATATGCTTCCTAAATTGAATCAATATTTGTGCATCTATATTTGAATGTAAACGTAAGGAAATTGTAGATTTTTACTCTAAGGAAACTGATTTATTATAATGTAATAAAAAAAGTAATGATTTGTTATAATGTATTGATTCTATAATGGATATGTTCATATTTGAACATCAAACAAATTAAGTGACCCTTGGTATTAACTCTTCCTAAACTGCTGTACAACCTATATTATTACATGATAGAAACATTTTTTTCGGTACCACCAGAATTTTTATTCAATTAAAATGAAGGAAACATATAAAGATTTTTGTTTGTCAGCCGTGGTGGATTTACCATGTTGCAAGTCTGAGGGCCCCCACAATAGAGGCCCTGAAAGGCATCCGAAAAGGTTTATTTAAAATATTTTATATAACTCCGTTTATCTATGGGGCCCCCAAACCTGTAAATCCGGCACTGCCAGTTAGATCTGCAAAGAATTGTCCAAATTATAAAATCCGCAAATTGTGTTCCTAAGTGGTACGGACTTGAGAGAGTTACCTGTACTCAACACATTGATGATCTTTCTGTTTTGGAGTCCTTCTACAGTGCATTAAGTTATTTTTACTATCCTTTAGGTTGATGATGCCAGAACCTCCGCCCAAGCCCAAACTTTTCCTACCTCGCTTCGGCTCCAAGTTTCGATACTCGGGTCGGACACAGTACCAAACGAGAATGGCGAGTGCGATGATTGACCGACCTCCGCCTCATTTCGAGCGGACCATGAGTAACAAGCGTTTCACATCCCGAAGCATGGATGGTGGAATGTCTGGTAATATAGTTTGAAAGATTTTTTTCTCTTCATGCCAGTTTTATTCTATATCTGAGGATGAAAGTGCATTGCGCAGCATTTTGTCTAAATCTGAATTTTGATTTTTCACGTTTAAAAAAAATTAAGCATCTAGTATACTTTTTTTTTTTCAAAAAAACTTTGCTTTGTGAAATTTCTAAAATGAACGCTTCTTTTTCTGCCAAAAACTGCTTGTTAAGAGTAATTTAATTTCAAGTTGCTTAGAAATAATCAATATTATCATTAAACTTGTGGGCAGACGTATCAGATTAAACAAATAATTTAAATGTTTTATGCAATGCATTTTGTTTAAAAAAAAAGTGCTCAACATTTGCTTCAAAGTTTCAACTTTTATAAGTAATTTTTTGCCTATTGAATAAATAAAAGGACAGCACTTTCAATCGTAATTTCTTTCTTTAGTACTTTTTGTACTTTTGAGACGTACAAAAGTATTAATTAAACTGATAATTAATGTTTCATTATCAGTTTTGAGGTTTTTCATTTGTAGTTACTGTTTCCTTTGAGTAACCCATTGACTCTTAGCCTTCAAGGAAAAATTAACATGTGTCTCTGCTTGATTTTTACACTGGTGTGCAAAACTTAAACAACAATACCAATTTTAAGTTGAGAACCACAAAATTGCAGAAAAGGGGTTCTTGCAATCAGTACAATGAAAACGCAATTTAGAAGAAGGGTGATACTCATGCAAAGGTCAAGAACAAGATGTCTCACGTGATTTCTCGTTGAGTTATGCCAAACAAGCCACTTGTTGCTTAAGTTTTACACACTAGTATACATTCATTTGTAGTAATGCATGACATATGTATAATAAACTTATTTTATATTGGATTGTTGTAAACCAATCAGTGTTAACATTGCAAAAAGTCATAGAATCCGTTTAAATATCTTCAGCTCTAGGTTATAGAAATAGAACTTGTTCTGAATCAAGAACGGAAAACAAACGTCATACTTTGGCTGGTCCTCCTTTTAGAAGCCCGATGGGTGATGATTTCAGAAAGAAAGACAAGCCGCCCCCTTCGCCCACGAACTTTGCACAGCCATATGAAAAATCTGCAGATTTTTTCCAGCAGCAAGAAAATAAGGTATTGTCAATGCTCACAATTGAAATTACTTATAAGAAGGATAAAAATTCCTCTTTGTTCATGTTGTATAATTTCCGAAAAAAGATATTCTTACTGTTTTGGTAATGCTAGCTTAGTTTTTGTTTAATTTTTGAAAATTGGAAGACTAGCTTTAGCATTAACTTTTTGTGTTAAAACTAACTGGCATTGAGTAAGTTCTGCAGTTTTTAAATAAAAACATTCTCTCTTTTATTTTTTACATGCTGATTGAAATATGATTTTCCTTTTTTTTCATGCCAGCAAAAAAAAAAAAAGAGTCTAATTCTGCTAAGTTTATCTTCATTATGATGTGGGTTATTTTATTTTTTTGTTAAATTCAAGAATCGAAAATTTTATTACATTTTTATATTGAAAAAACAAAAACTTACAATATCTGCAGTAAAAAAAAAAGAAAATGTTTTCTTTATAACACTTGAGTTTTAAAGAAATTTTAAAATTTTAAGCACTGCAAAATGTAAACCATGGAAAATGAAACAACTTTAGAACAGCTAATCCACTCATGTTTTCAGTTAACTCTTTCTTCATTATCTAGAAGTAGAATATGGTTAAAGTAGTATTGTAATTTTTGATTTTAGTGGAAAAACATACTTGCTAACATATTTTTCTGAATGTTTAGAGACCTCCGGGTGGAATTGCTGTGTTTCCAAATCTAGATCAGTACAGAGCTAATCAACCGTCTCCGGACATCACACTTAATGGGCACTTCCAGCCGACACTGGACGAAAATGCTAGGAGAGTAGCAGAGGTACTTTTTTCAATCTCATCAGTAAAAGTTTGTGTTTTGTAATATTTTGTCTCTACATCAAAACTTTATCATTGACTGTATAATTGATGTATTATAAAACACAGCAGCAAAGTTGCAACAAATAGACTCACATAATTTTTTTCAAGAAAAATATATTGTTGAAAATGAAAATATTATCACAATTTTTACTAGTTCTTGAATAAGTGCCAGTTTTTAAAGGAAGTAAACTTTAAAATATGTATTTAAAAATTTTAAATTTTCTTTGAACTATATTATTAGTCTTTAAATGAGAATATACTTATTTATATCTAATTCTTTTTGATATTTTAGACTGATGTTCAGGCTTATTAATAAAATATAATATTTTTTCTTTGTTGGGTGTTTTGTTGTTCTATCGTAATTATAGCTGTTGGGTTAATAAATTTCAAACATGTAGGAGGAAGAGGGGGAGAAGGTCCCCTGAGGTCCCCCGCACCTACCGTTTGAACGGTTTATCGGTTTTGGGACCCCAGGGACATTAAGAAGTAAAAAGGGAGAGACACTTCATCACAAACATCAGCTCTTAAATGAAGCCATCTATTATAATGCTTCACATTTAAATATTGCATGAAAAAGATCTCACACAGAACGTATCTGCAATTCTATCTTTCAGTGGCATAGCAAGAAAATTTTCAAGGTGGTGTATTGGAAAATTTTAGAAATAAAAGGTTGAAGAACGGGATTCAAGGCCCTTACATGTGTATTCATACATAAAATTTTCTTGTTTTGTGGGGTGTGTTATGACTCCCCTATCCCCCCCTGGCTGTGCCACTGCTAGCTTGAATGGGCTATCTGGAATTAAGTGTCTTCAAAAAATGACTAAAATGCAGGCGATAAATGTTGCTACTTGCTTTTCAATTTCTAACAATATTACGGCCTTCTCTTTTCCCTCAATGGTTTGAAAAAAAGTTTGAAGGGAAAGAAGAAAATATTTTTATCATTCAGTTTCACAATAATAGTATTTTCTTTAAAGATAAATCAATTGAAATAGTTTAAAATTAGCTTGTTTAATTATTTACAAACTTTTTTTTATATTTTTGCAGTAGGACAGTCATTTAGTTTTTCTTTCACGTTGCTGTCATTTAAAAATTATATTTTTTGAGTAATCTCATTGTTAAAAAAAATGAGTTACGAAAAAAAAAAAGAAAATTTGAAAGACCATTTTTAAAGGTGGCATTTCAATTGAAGCATTTTAAATAGCTGCTTCTTACTAAAAACAAAAAAGTTAACTTCTACTTTATAAGTAATTTGCTTGGCTTTAGTCTCCATTCACGAATTTCCTTTTCATATTCAACAAGTAAACATTGTATATATTGTATGATGCATGCCTTATTTGATGTTGTTTTGCATGGTATGCATGCTTTACTGTTACTTGCGCTGAACCTTTTTGAAGAAGTTTAACTTTGTACATTATGTTGCAGCATTATGATCCTGAAATTTTATTGAGGATGAGAAATAAAATATTGGATTCTTAAGCAATTGATGCATTAGTTTATAAATTTCAATATATACATATATGCAGTTATTATTTATATGTGTGAGCTGCTGCATGGTATTGAAAAGTATTGTAGTTTTTTGCTGTAAAATGTGTTTTTATGATAAAACTTATGTTTGGTGTTTTTACCCCCTCCCTATCTTTTACTCCAACTACCACTAAAACTTAATTTTCTAAGACAAAATTCAGATAGTGTTTTCCTTATGAAACTAAGCTACCATTATTTAAATGAAGTAAGTGTTGGTTTATACTCTTTATAATAAATCATAACAATATTTCTCATAGTTGTAATGTTACTACAAATTTACATTTTTTGTACTTAATCCAAATATAGCACAAAAAGTGAGAGAGCAGTTTATAATGGTCAAAATAAATTCAGTTTATGTTGCTTTGGTCTCCAAGACTTTTTACCATTCTAGGTTTATAGAGATAAATTGCATATTTTTTTCTCATGATCATGACTTATGAATAGTTATCTGAATTTTTCTCATCTTTTCAGATGTTACAAAACTTAAAAAAGAACATTAATTTTTTCACTTCTGCTCCAATGAATTTTCATTCATAATTTTTATTTAAAATTTAGACAAATCCAAAAAGTATTTGAGTTTTAAGAAATTCCATCAGATTATCTCAAAGCTAATCAGAATAACTTTTGCATATAAATTCTGAATTCTATCTAGATAATACTTAGGCTGGCACATATTTGTTTATACTACGTATATGTATTCATTTTGCACGTGCTATATTTTATTGTATTCATATTCATAAGAACAAACACTATCTGTACCTCCATATTTTTTACATTGTCTAATTTCCTTGTTTATTGGTTACATTTCCTTGTATATTGTCTAATTTCCTTGTTATTCCCTCCCTTACTTACCTTATGTATTATAAATTAAATTTATGATTGTCTCTAATCTCTCTTTGTGTTTATTTGCATGCTATGTTCCTCTGACATCATCTTTTGCCTGACTTTTGCATGTACTGCCTTGTGATTCTAACTTCCCATAAACTGTGTTTTCCGGTGCCATTTGTGCATAAAGGCTTCTCGAGAATTAGAAGCATATCAGAGATTCTGGCCACAGGGTAGAATCCACAGGAAAAGTGTGGTTTCCGACACAGTGGTCCAACCGCTGCTTCATGGACGCAATGACTCGCCTCAACGCCATTTGAATTTGCGAAACAAATCTTCCTCTGAGAAGGAAATCCAAGTGAATCTCTTGAACGCGAATGGAATATCTTTGCATAATGCAAAAATTGCGCCATCGAAAGGTGAAAGAGTTGCACCCATTGCGAAAGATATTGTGGAGAATGGTAGTCCCAATGGATCTCTTTCTTCTACTGGTAGTATGAATGAGTATGAGATCGACAATAACGGCCAGAGACCTGTCAATGGCACTGCAACAAGCAGTCTTTCAAATGCATCATCGACTAAAAACTTGAGGAAAATTACCATAATGGCAAATTGTTCTGTTCTGGATGAACCACATAAAGCAGACGAAGGCAAAATTGAGTCTCCACATCATTCGCAAGGGCATAAAAACAAGGATGAAAATTTCATTTCAGTTAAGATTTGTGCTTTTTTTAAAATTATTAAATCTTTTTTCTTTTTCAGGACTAAATTTTTATTGAAACAGAATGATTCAATGAGAATTTATAAAACTGATGTTAAAGATAGACTATTCAGATCTTGCTAAAAATGCATATTGCATGATTAGTGGGAGAAAAATATATTACATTCTGAACTAATTAATATTATGATATAAACTAGATTGCATAAAAATAACTTTTAAATTCAGGATAATAAGAGTTATTGAGCTATCTGAACAAAACATAATTTTCTAATAATAACCAAATTATTTTCAGATTAATAAACAGTTATAATAATGCAAAAAAACATATATTTTTATCACCTGAATTGTGTTATTGACTCGCTTTGTCGAATTACGTATTTTATTTGAAACAAAATTACATATCAAACAAAATAAAAACCTATTCAATAAGTGTTAAATGTTGATCTTTGTTGAGAAATTGAATAACAGTGAAACAAAATTAAGGTGCACAAAACTTGCATATTAACACATTTTATTTTGCCATTTTTGTGCATTGCAACTCTTTTTCTCTCACATCCAGTTTGATCAATGCTGTAGACTTTGTGACTTTAAAAAAAAACATGTTAATAGTAACTTTGCTTATCAATGTTACTCTTATTTATCATTTATTTTCAACTTCATTTGGGCTTTGAAACTGCAATTTTATGAATTTGATTATAGTTAAATTTCTCTGTCTATTTTAAATTACTAGTCTAAAATTAGACTAGTAATTTTAGTCTTTGATATATAGCAATACTTTTTGCTTTTACCTGATAAAACTGTTGTATAGAACAATAATGTCAATTGAAAAAGGCAAAACATACCGCTACTTTCTTTTACCAATTTTGATTAAGAAACATATTTTAATTTGATAATTTAATTAATTCTTTGTTAGTCTCAAGTGCTACTTTTGCATTTGTACTACCAAATAGTTTACATATTATTTTTTTAATATTGGTTTAAAAATCATATAAATACTTGGAGCAGATTACTTAGCACATTCACATATAATTCCTTTCTTTGAACTGTGCAGTCTTAAAAATAGGCTCTTCTGGGTGTTACATTCTACTGAATTCTTTGCAATTAAGAAGATATTCTGAAAATATTTTATTTAAGTGTCTAGAGTTATTTCTCCATTTGAGTCCAAAAGATTTTTTTGCATTTTTCAGTTTTTTAATCTTTTTCAGAGCTAAATTATTGTTGTAAAAGAGTACTAAACAGCTTGTTGCAGTATCTAAAGCTTGCAGTTTTGCCTTAGTTTGGGCTCAGCCCCAACTTTGGGGCAGGCTTGAAGCTTCAAAAGTATTGAGTTCAACCATTTTGTTGAAGCTTCAGAAATCAAACTGTAGATGTTAATGTATTTATTTATAGCTAGTAATAAATTTCAATGAAGACTTTTTAAACAGCTGTGTCGCCTTTAGTTTTTGAAAATAAGTATCAGTCATGATTTTTTATCAATTTTAATTAATTTATTTTCTTTCTTTCTGGGTTAAGGGAAACATTAAGCAGTGTATTAAATTATCCAGTGTATTGTAAATAAGATAAGTGTTAGATAAAACTAAGTAGCGTCTGAAAAGGGAAATGACATTTTCAAAGCACATATTCTAACAAATTTATCATGTAAATGGGAATTTTAGAACACAAATTACAATATGCTTTAAATTCATCACCTACCTCCTGTTTTAAATCAGTCAAAATTATTGTAACATAGACAGATTGTTTTAAATTATTTTTAATTATTCATCTGTTTTTCAGTCAATTGTAAATCAGCCTGTGGTATCAGAATCTACTTACACTACAATCACAACTACAGAAAGCACTGCAGATCCAGCGTCGCCTGAAAAGTGTTTTACAAAGAAAACAAGCACAACCAGTGAGCAAAAGCAAGTGACTCAGCAAGTTTCAAAAAGCACTAAAATAATCACTTGTCCTGTGGATGAGCTGCAGGTAATGTCCAAGTTTTTTCATTTTTTCCATTAAAGGGCCCTCCACATGCTCCAGAAAACCTGAAGGCTTTCCTTGAAGAAAATCTCAAAGGAATTCCTCAAGAAAAACCTCATAATAGGGGTCTCCACATGCTCCAGGAAATCCAAAGGCCGGCCTTGAGAATTTCCTCAAATCCCAAGACGGCTATGAGAATATACAAAGACTAGGTTCTTGAGGAAAACCTCCTATCCATTCAAACAGTATGATCGGCCTTGAGGAAATCCTTGATGAAAACCTCAATAGAGAGCAGTCTGCAGATTCCCAGGAATATCTCAGGAGAATTCACTGTACACATATGGAGGATTTCCTCAAAGATTATTTCCTCGAGGAACTCCGAGTTTTCCAGAGCAGGTGGGGGGGCCTTGACCCTGTAAAAATTATAAAGCCGCATGCCCATATGAAGCTTATCTTTTGAGGAATACAAGAATGGTGGACTCTAATGATGAAATTGCTGACTTATTTTTTTTTAACTTCTAATGTATGTGCCTAGCATTGAAATGATTGAAAAAGAATTGGACAATTTAATTTTCAAATAGGGTAAGAAACTTAACAATATGTGTTACTTTATGTGCTCAGTTAGCTTTAAAGGAATTTAAAAAAAGGAAGGCCAAAAAGATATTTTAAAGCATTTAGAAAAATTTTAAATAATTATTAGCATATTACAGAAATAAAATCTATGCAAGATAAATTTGTGCAGTAAGAATAATAGAATTATCTAATTTATATATAATATTAATAAATAAATAACCATGCATAAGTGCAATATTACAACAAAAATTAACTGATTTGTTCTATGATTCTTCTATGTAGCTTAAAACTTTGAGAACTGTAAACTCTCAAATGCAGTGTTGCGGTTTGCAGTGTTTTCAAGGAAGAAAAAAATTGACAGGATATTTTTTTCAACACATTTTTTCTTCTTCTTATGTTAAGATTTTGATGTCTCAAATGAAGTGAAAAAATAATAATTTATAAATTATTTATATTCTATAACTTCTGAAATGAACTTGAACATAAAGGACATATATGCGGTGCTAGAAATAAGAAGCAAAAATTTTTCATCATCATCGTACCTAGTATAAATTTTGAGGCCCGGCAAAAGATCACTTACGTGGTATTTGAATTAAAAAAGCATTTAAATGCTTCCAAACATTAAAAATATGCATACATTGATTAAAATAAATTGCTACATATTGCAGAAAGCATGTATAATAGATGCGTAATATTGTTGTTTAAAAAATTATTTTTTAATAAAGAGAGCTGATTGCATTTTCAAATTACTGTTACATATCTATCCTTCTGATCAATTTTACGTTTTATTCATGAGGGAAAATTTAAACGTTATTGCAAACTTTATGCCTCAAATTTGGCGCCTAGGTTTAGCAATCTAGGCGTCAAATCAAATTTTTTTTGAAAAAAAAAAAAAAAACTTCCTGCTTCCAAAATGATTTATCATTTGGTTGGTTAGTCATAATATGGATCATAATCTCAAATTATATGTAAGATTCCATCATTGAGTATTCAACTTGCATGTAAACAATTTACTAAAAAAAGGTATTAATTAAATTTTTTTCCAATATAATCTTACTTAATCTTGTATTTGATTTCTAATTCCAGTCAGCTATTGTCAAAACAGAATCTGTGATGTACAATCCAAACAGTAAGCCTTGTAGTCCTCAAAGTACTACCTACGTTCCAGTCGTAGAAACCGAGACATGTAAAGTGTTTTATACGACTGAACTTCCTCAGTCACCCGGATTGAACTCATTCAGTCGATCACCCACAGCATCACCATCACCTTTGCCTCTCGACACATCCCTTCTTGGGGAAGATATTTTAAACACATCATCTGTATCGAGCAAGACACGCACAGTTGAAACAATTACGGTAAGTTTCAGTCTATTTTTTGTTGGTGCTTAATCCTTACGTCCCAAATTAATTTAGCAATGAGGTTGTTTTTTTTTTTTTTGGTTTTTGAGTTGAAAATGCATCGAAAAATATTTTTACGGAGTATAAAAATTTTGGGGGTCTAAGGCCCCTTACGCCTTAGGGCCCCCAAGAAAACTGTTTCCGATCATAGGTACCATCTGTCAGCCCCTCAACGAAGTATAAGGAGTGGTACTCAACAGCTTCAGCATGATTCCAGCCATTTAGTATTCATAATACTAAATTAATATAAGTGGGACTGCTGAGTCTGGTCGAGATATAAAGGGTTAAGCCACAATATTGCATGTTGTATCGTAAAGTTTATGTGGTTGTATGGGCATCCATGCATCCACATAAACTTTATGACTTGGATCCTCATAAGTACGACTGTTTAATGATAAGATGAAAACTTTAATACACTACCCTATAACTAAAACAAATCAATTGATTCTCTCGTTCTAGTACAAAACCGAGAAAGATGGAGTCATTGAGACCCGAGTGGAAAAGAAAATCACCATTCACAGTGATGGAGACCCCATTGACCATGACCAAGCTCTTGCCGAAGCCATTCATGAAGCCACTCTTATGAACCCAAACTTGACTGTAGAGAAAATTGAAATACAGCAAACGCCTCCTAAAGCTTAATGAGTATGTTTTGTTGCAGATGAAGTAGATTCATTTCTAACCCTGGGAGTTATTTTCGAGCTTCCACATCAATTGGTTTTTTTTTTTTATCTAAGGTGCTCATTTTCCCATTAGTTGAATCTCTTTTAAAGCTTTTTTAACTACTCGTAACATAAATAACAAAATTTTATGTCTAAACATTCCTTGATTTTACAATTTAATCAACAGTTGTAATTTAATAACAAAGAGGCAATTCAGGTAGATAATTGTTTAACTACAGTATACACACCTTTTGATGCATTTGCTAATGTACAAAGTTTCCTTTTGAATGTGATTTCGTCATATCTTTTACTTTTTGTATTTTATATATTGTTAGAAGCCCAAGACGCTTTTTACTGCCATGATATTTAGTAGAATTATTTGGGATAGTGATTTTTTTTTACCGTCTCAAATATATAAGAAAGAAAATGGGGGAAAAAAACGCAGAAGGGTACATTCATAGTATCATGCAATTTTGACAAAGGTTGAGAATCATCCTGTTTATCTCTTGATGAAATATGTTGACTTAAAAATATTTTCCGAAAACTGAAGTGCAAAAGTTATCCTTCTAAGCTTAAGTAATTTAATTTAAAAGACATAGAACTGTTTTGAATGAATGAAGTTTTATCTCGGAAAACTTGTAATACTAACTACTACAGAAGTGAGCTCGTACTGAAACAGTAAAAGAATTAAAACAATCTTGCGTATGCAAATACACTAGTGCAGTAATTGGGGGGTGGAGGGAATTTATGTAGGGGAAATGTTTGGTTTATTTTTGTAAAAATAAAGTGAAATTAAATGTTAATTAGTGTAAAACCACCTTTTTAAGAAAATTAATGTCTACTTTAGAATTATAAGTAGTATAAGTAATTTAAATCGAGCCTTTTTGGCCTGAAGAAAATTCGTCAACAATGGCATCTATCCAATAAAAAGGTGCATCCCCAAATAATTTTACTGAACAGAACTGAGCATCAGTTCCCCCACTATCATTTGGGATCTTACATGTCTTTATTTATTATTTATGTACTATTTTTCACTTTAAAAAATATACTTTGCCATTTTCACTTAAAGTGAATAACAAATATGATATATCCTCAAAATTTTTTGTTAAATAAACTTCATGTGGGAAATGATTCAAAGTGAAGCTTTACATACAATATTCAGCGCATACTTACAAACATGAAATTATAAGAACTACAACTTTTTTTTTTTTAAATTGCAAGTGCTTTGAATTTTGCAAAACATTTTTATTCCAAATGTACATAGCTAGATTTTTTACATTTTGGATAAAAAAAAAAACTAGACTTAAAATCGAGTGAAATTAAGCCAGTACTGGAGTTAATGTTCAAGAATAATTTATGTAAATAATGTAGAATGCACAAAACTAAGGTTCACTTATAATATTGATAATCAATTATGTTTGTGCCATAACTCTCTTAACTTTCTAAAACAAGTTTGCATAACAATGTTAGAAGCTCCAGTTCATATATTTACTTTAAAATATATGTGTGAAAAATCTATTTCTATCTCCTTTGTTATATAAGCTATAGGGGTGCGACATCGAAGACAAAACATCGATGTTTCAAGACATCGATGTTTCGAAATTAAGACATCGATGGTATTGATACATCGACCAAAACACATCGATGTTTTCAAACATCGATGTTTTAAAACATCGATCTTTTTTTATAAAAATTACTTACACATTTAAATGTACAGTAATACAGTAACTCCCCAATACATTGCGCCTCTTTATATCACTCAATTAGATTTATTTTTCTGTCTCCTGAAAAACATCAACCGTATGATATCGATGTCAATTAAAGAAAACTTTTTTAGTGAGATAGATACTGCAAATGTTGATTAACTGTATAACTTTTATTTATAGCATATTTTTATGAAACTTTTTTTGTTGAAATGTAAAACACCGTCATCGGAAAAAAATTCTAAAGCAAAAAAAAAAAAACGATGTTTAAAAATCGTTGACCGTAAATCGGTAGAAATTTTTAAAAAAAAACTAATTTCAATACGATAGCTATTGCAACTGTTAAAGATGAATCTTTTTTATTGCGTATTTTTATTGCTTTTTGCTGAAGTGTAAAACAGGCATCGAAAGAAAAAAAAAACATCGAACGCGAAACAGTGATCATTAAAAGACATCGATCTTAAAACATCGATGGTAACTATCAAAAACGTCTTCTAATGAGATTGATAGTATAGCAGCGGATTAACAATGTAACTTTTGGCCGCATATCTTGATGATGTTTTTTTTTTTTTTTTGCTGAAATATAAAACATTCACATAAAGAACACTAATGAAATAAGTAAAATTTAAAAGAAAATGGCGAAAGCAAATTAGAAATGTTTTAGAAACATCGAGAGGAAAACATCGACAATAGTCATAGAAAATAATTTCTAATGAGATTAATACTGAAACTTCTGATTAAGAATGAAAACTTCTTAATGCGTATATGCATATCGCATATTTTTATCAAGCATTTTTTACTGGGTTATAAAACATCGGCATCGAAAAAAACATTGAACCCAAAACATCGATGTTGTGAAAACATCGACTCTCTAACATCCATGGTAAAAACATCGATGTTTTCGCAAAAACATCGATGTTTCCAAAACATCGACATCGATGTCGCAGCCCTAATAAGCTATCAAATATTGCACCCATTAATAGTGTAATTATATGACTTAGTATTAGGGCCTGAACAATGTGCCTAAAAATAAAACTACCTTCATAGCATTTGGTCCCCCCCCCCCTCCTTCATTCTCTAAAAGGCTTCCAGAGACTGTGATATTTAATAGAAAGAATTTTATTATTTTAATGACAGATTTGAACTAAAAAGAAATTCAGAAACAACTACTACTTAACTTATAATAAGTATTATTATATTTGTTTGTACATTTCATAGTATTATTTATTTAGTTTATTATTATTTTATAAAGGAGGATTGAATCTATCAAATTCAAAAAATGGGTTTGAAAGTATGTGATTTTAAGTATACCCTGTGATTTTATTTGTATTTGAAATCCAATTATGAAAAAAGATTGTGGCTGTTTTTGTATTTTTATGCATCATCAATCATATTACAAAATGTATCCACTGTTTACAAGTTTTGCATTTGAAGTTTTTAATGAAAATATGTTTCGAGGAATGCAAGTTTTGAAGAGTGGTATTTTCAAAATTATTTTGTTATTTCATACAATGCATTTTCATTATATCTTTTTTCCCTGGCTCATAAAAATTCATACATTTTTATCAAATAAAATAAACAAAACATTAAATTTAGGGCACAACAATCTCTCAATATCAATTTAACCCATTCAGACCTGGTGTCCAGTGCACCAGACTAACTTTGAGTAGCTGCTAATCATTTAAGGATTAAATTACTTGATTTTTTTTTTTTGTAATTGACACTTTACATTCTGCTTATTATCTGTGCAAAAATTTCTTGATTTTTGATTAGCAACATTCTCGGATATGGATTGGGAGATTGGGTTTGGCTTATTTTCCCAAATGAATTTGCGTCGATAAGGAGAGTTTTCTTTTTTTTTCTAAAAATATATAACCTGTTATTGATCATTTCAAATGCTTACATTATATTTTATTGCTATTTGGAGAACATTTTACAATGAAGTTTGTATGATGTTTCATAGTGTTTTTAGCTGAAATATTTATTTCAAAATATGTGCCTGGAAAATTGGACACTTTTTTACCTACAAACTGGAAATTTTGTTAGTAAAATACTTGAAGCCATTGTACTCTGTCTACAAAATTAGAACATTATTGGTTTACTCAATCATAATTTTGACTGAAAGATGAAGGGGTTAGTTAAATTTTAAGCTCAATAAAAGTTCCTTATTTATTTTTATTTTACAATGAAGGAAATCAATATAAAAATACTAAATGAGCATAAATTTGTACAAGTATAAAACTTGATTAAAAACAATTAGTTTAACACAATTGTAGTTTTCTTTCTCTTTCATTTGTAGTTTTCTTTCTTTTAACTATAGAAAACGTGAATGTTTCAGAATCAAGACCTTAATACCTTTGGTCAAAAGCCTATTAAAATTTAGATATAAAAAAAAAATTCAGGTATAATAAATTAAACAGTATTAGATCTTTTTCCCGCAATAACTATTGTCAATATTTTTGTGAAAATAAATTCAAGCTAAAATAATGCAGGTTCTTTATTAATGTCAATGTTTTGTAACATTTATAGCAATATTATTTTGCATAGTTTACTCTCATACAAGAAAATTAAATAAATAAGTCAATTTTGTTTTCTTTTTATATTGTTTTAGTTTAGTTAAAGGAAAAGATGCATCAATATATAGTATAATGTTGGCAAAACTTCATCTCTAACTGAATAAGCTGTGTATTATTTAAAATCTAAACCCTATTATAGTTGAGTGTAATGTCTTGAACTTTTTTTTTCTCCCTTAAGTATCAACAGTGCAAAATAATCAGCCTTGTCAAAAGCCAATATTAGCAATATAATTTTTCCCCCCCCAAAAAAAAAAAATCTGGATAATATTAGAGAGTAATTGGTATGTACATAAAGGAAACTAAAAATCTATTGGATGAACTATTCGTGATTTTTTACATTATTTTAAAAGTTATATTTAATTATCTTGCAAAGTTAAATCACAGATTGAATGACATAAGATAGTGGACCATGTATTTATTACTCACGTGTGCTTTAGAAGAAAAGTGTGTTGTATTTACATTTATGTAACATGTATACATATTTTAAAAAGGAAATTTAAAATTGATATGTTTGTGATATATTTATAATATTCATAAACAATAGACATTTTAAATACTATATTTTGAAAACATAGAGTTGTAAGGTTTTGCATGTGTGATGATAAAAATAAATAAATCCTTGAAGTATTGGCATTTACGAGTATGTATGTTACGGCCAAAGCCCGAAGTCCGGCCACTTCGCGAATTGGCTGGCCATTTCGCGCATTGGCCGGGGCGTGTGGCCAAAGTCCAATGTACTGGAAATGAATTGCGTATATGCGACTTTGGCCGGCCACTTCGCGAAGTGGCCGGAACTCCCTGGCCAATGTGCGATGTACTTGCTGTTCGATGCAGTTGCACTACCAAGTGCTAAAGAAATCGCTGCAGATGTAAAAATAACTAACTCTTGTGCAATATTCGAAATGCCGTAACAGTTCGTCTTCTTGTTTCAAATGATGATAGTCATAATTTTCTGTAATAAACTAATTCAGTAGATAATGTGATTATATTTTTGTTTGTTTGTTTGTTTTCTCCAAGGGAGAGGAAATTTTCATAAGAGACCATGAGTTTTCTGGTATTGTGAGATCTTCACGCTACTACCCACCTTGGCCTTTTTTCTGATGGACGGTCTTAGGTGCCTAAGAGTGCGGATTCGTCCCCAAAACTACTCTGTAGCAGTAGCGGATTTTATGGAGGGGGGGGGGGTTCTTCCAAAGGGATAAAAATAATTTTACTATATGTTTAATGTTCAATTGCTTTTTAATTTCTCCATAGCATTCGTAAAAACTTTTGAACTGTGTCTTTAAAAAAAGCTAATGTACAGCATATTTGAATAAGATCACTTTGGTTTGCTATGGGAATAATATAGCAATCAGGGGTTAGACAGGGTAAAAGAATACTCAGGGTTTGCTAAATCAATGGTACACAGTATATATTACGAGTCATTCATTAATTCATCTGCGATGGAAAAAAGTGACAATTTCGTTTTGATAATTTTATTGTTTTAAATCATATTGACAGTTGTTTCTAAATAATGCCATGCCTCATTTACTAATTAGGTTAAATAATATTGAATAATTTGACATAATTTTTAATACAGTGTTTCCCAACTTTTTTGAGCTTTTCAAGACGCTGACTGACACCTATCGCAAAGGAAGGACCCCCCTTTCTAAAAAACAATAAGTTGACCCAAGTGAACATCGATATTATTAAAAATATAAAAACCTAACTTTAATTTGAAGTAAAATGTACTCAATAAAGCAATTATAACCTTTTAAACTAAAAATATTAATAAAGAAATAAAAATACCTTTATTCTTTTTTCCTTTTACAAAGTGAGCTGATATATAACTGAAGCATTTGAAGGGAAACATCTAAAATTTTCGCCGTACTTTTCAAAAAACAGAAGTACATTTTTCAAGAAATATTATTTTCTTTTCTACACTAGACTCAATGGGAACTAAAATCGTTGAAACTAAAAATTTGAATTAAAACAAATTGACAATTTGAAAATTTATAAAATTAGCAATAAAGGACAAAATACTTCGTAAGGTTCATCCTAGGTGCAAAAGGAAAGCTCTTAAACTTTAATTTTAAGTTCAATTAGTTTTATTCGAATTCAAAAAGCGCAAAAAAAGGTATTAAAGGTTTTTAATTAATTTCTTCGTTAATTAATGTCATCAGAAGACGCCACCTAGCTCAAGACACTTCGATCAACTCTGAACAACCGGTTTCGTACATGTTTACAATTTTGGTTTTCGCTAGTTTTATTTCTACTTTTTTTTCTCTTCCAAATACCCATTGCCCTTTAAGAATTTACCGCCCCTTTGAGGAGTCCAATCGCCTTTCAGGAGCAATCGCCCCCATGCTGGGAACCACTGGTTTAATAGTTGATCAGCTTTAAATGTTATTTTTTTTTCGCCCACTCCCCTTTTTTTAATTTAAAGGAACTTTGAGGGATTTTTTTTGTAAAAAATAGGGGGGAAGGCACTTTTACTTTTCTGGGCCCCCCATAAAAACTATTTCTGTATCCGCCCCTGCTCTGTGGCAGATATAATGGGATTATCATTAGCATTATGGTAAACAAGTACAAAATGTGACATGTGAAAAAGGTCATGACACACAAAATGTGTCACTACCTTTTTTCTAACATTGGCCGATCGTCTCTAGCCAGTTCGCGAACTGGCTGGCCAAAGCCCGAAATCAAGGAAAGATCGGACTTTGGCCGGTTATTTTGAGGCGATATTGGCCATTTCGCGAAGTGGCCGGCCAATTCGCGAACTGGCCGACTTCGGGCTTTGGCCGTAACATGTATATTGAATCTTCTAGTTCCTGTAATGCAATGTGAAATGTATTAAGTAATGATTCTTGATTTATAATCACGATCAATTTTGAGCAAATAAGTATTCCTTCTTTCTTAACAAAACCTAAAGAATATGTGTTACAATAAGTGCATAATTTGCATGGGAGCTCAATTAATGTTGTTCTATTCATTTGCAGATGGAGGCATGGGCGCAAATTTTTGTAATTTTAAAGGGAGGTGGGGGCTAAGACTTTTTTTAAAGATTCTAAAGCTTTAATGCAGTGTTTTTTTTTTTTTTCACTTTTTTTATTACTAAGCTCTAACTTTCTTCTTACCTGACTCTGATGAGGATTTTTCTGTTGTCCTCATTGTGAAGGCTAATTTTAGGGATTCCCCATTAAAATATTTTCCTTATTTTAATGAGGATTTTGAAACACTGTTGACCTTATTATAATATTGCGTAGGGCATGTTTGCAATAATTACTGGCAATTCAGGACATTATGCTTCCAACTCCAATGTGATAGGGATTCATTTTCATTAGAAGTTTTAAGTCTGATCTAAAATACTCAGTTACAATTTTTAACTTCAATGCATTAAGTTATTCTGTTAACTGTTGTGCATTAACGGCTTTTGTTGAATTGTTTTAATATTTATTCACATAATTAACATTGAGGTGCTGGGTGTACAACGGTGTACCAATGAAAAGTGTTCTCTTTTCTCTACCTTGCCCCATCTCTTAGCATTACGCCTTGGGTTTTACCACATATACCTTCCATGTGGGTTCCACGGACCCTACTTAAAGCATAACCCAATGTGGAGAAAAGAGAACATTTTTTTGTCAGTACAACATTCATTTAATTTCATTTCACACTCCAGGGTCCCTCGTACCTACCACAGCTTCGTGGTTTAACCGGGATAGGGCCCTGAAGAGCATTCTGTTCTTAATTTTAAACCAGAACCTAGGGTCGAGCAAACCTTAGGCGCAGCACCCCAAGAGGTATCGTTTCACTTGGAGGACTTTGTGACCACGACATTTTTAACGCCTCCCAGCCACCATTAATCAAGACGGTGGATCTTTGATCCGCCGTCTTGTTGTCAGTACAACAGTGGTACCTCTGTTGGCTGAAGGTTAACCTTAAAAAATGTTAGTGTTAATATCTAGAGAGGGGCTCAAGCCATCCTTTATGGGTGCCCAAGGTAGGAGACTTTTTCTCATTACATAATTCAGGTTATTTACATATAAAAAAAGGTTCTGAACACCATAGAGTTCCTGCACTTCTCTTGTTAGTAATTAGGCCCTGATTTACGATTGATTTGTAACTACTTGATACCATTAAGTTTTGTATATTTTTAATTATTTCTAAAAATATTTACAATCACTTTGAGGTATCGGTTTTAATGTAATAAAGGAGGAAAATTTGGAATGACTTAGAGTAACAAATAGTACTTTCAATTTAACCCTCTGAGGCTACCATTTTTTGCCCCAGTGAACTGAATGAAGTCAACTGTAAGTTGGGTGAAAATAATAATAATAAACTGGTGGCCTCAAGGCATTAACATAAAGTATCCGTTTTTGAATGAATATTTCAAAAGTTTATTTTATAAAGTACTATTTTTAGGCTTGATAATTTATTTCAATGGAGTAATTAGTAATTCCAAGGTATAATTTTAACAAAAATTATTTTGATTTTCATTATTACAATAGTCTAAGAGTCATGAAAATGAATGTAATAATGCAATTACCAATGTAAACATACATTGATTTTTAAATCGTTTGGTTCTATGGTATTTTTCCCTGTGACTGTTATTATTTTGTTTAGTTTTATATGTTTTAGCTGAATTCAATGTATATTATTTGAAGGACTTAAGGATTTTCTTTTTTTGTAGTATAATTTTCACAGCATTTTTTTTTATACCATTTCTTATGCTGAAAAATATGCTATGTAACTTCAAAGGTGAAATGAATTTTAAAAAAAATTCCCCTCATTCATGTTATTTATTGATAGACATTTGAAAACTTACCTTCTCATTAGAGTTCTCATTAGAGTTGCTTAGCAACCATACAACGTATCCTACATTTCTTTGAGAATAAATATTTGTGACCTTGTATGTTTAAGCTAATTATATGAAAAAATATAATTAGAGTTACGAGTAGGGATGCACCGATAAGCAAATTTGCCGATTACCGATGAATCGGCTGGGCCGATTAATGATAATTTTGATTGTTTCCTACTACCAATTTTACCATCACTGATTTTTCTCTCTTGTACAATTCCAACTTTAGAAATAGTAAGTAATTTATTTCTGAGAAAAGATTTTTTTTCCCATTTTCCTAGTTTTCACAAAATATTTATCAAATTTCTTAGAACTAGTTTTCATATTATTGTCAACAATATTATTAACACATGGTTAAAAATTCAAAAAAAAGGGGGGGAGGGGGAGTCTGTGATCAGCACTCCAATTTAGGAGTACTTTCAATCCAAATTTTCTAATAATTAGTAACAATTTAATTCAATACTTATATTCCTTGAAAATTAGAGGTTACTAGCGGTACCCGCACGGCTTTGCCCGTGGTATAAAATGAAAAGTTCTTTTGTAAAATAGTTGATATAGCAGAAAAAAACACTATTTTAGTTATAATTCAACTATAATTCCTTCAAAGTATGATATAAAAATCTGGTATGGACCCCACACTACTTCCTTTTACGTGTAAATTTCTTAGTCGATGCCTTAAGTGTTAAAATAGTGCTTGGAGTGAGCAAGATTACAGTTCAAACATTTACATCCCTAGTTTGCCACGAAACAATGGAAAAAAATGTTTTGCAATGATTAACCTACTAAATATCGCCGATTTTAACACCATCCAGTGGATTTTTCGGAAAATATCGCCAATAGGGCCAAATTGAACCCAAATCAGAAAAAAAAAAAAATCGCCACATTTGTCGCCAACTTAGCGATATGTCGCTGAATTGGCGTCAAACACTTGGCGACCAAAAGCTTGGCGATATATCGCCAAGTGGTCGAGCCAATTCATATCTCTTTTGTCTGCATTGAAATTAACACTGATTTACCCCATAAAAGGGGTAAAACACCCCCTTGGGGACATTCGAATGCAATAGAACCAACTCACAGAAACCAACAGACATCTTACCAAAGTTTAAAAGAAGAAGAAAGTTTTCTTACCTAACTTCAAAAACAAAATAACACATTTTCCGAAATGACACGCTTTAGAAAGAACGTTGAAATATCGCAATTTATACGATATTATTGAAGGTTCTTGGCGCTATTTCAAAAGTCGCCAATTTAGTAGCTAATTTGGGATACCTTGGATAATTCTGAACCCCTATCCCTTCCATAAATAAAGAAACTTACGTGTTATGACTTTCGTGAAAGAGAAATTGTCGCCAAATGTTAAGGTATTCTCTATGAAGCTGATTACTTTTTGGCAATCTGAAATCAATTTGAATATTATATTTGGCGCTAAATGTACACCATTCCGTAAGGCGTTAAAATAATTTCCAACATTGCGGTATATCATAGCAAATAGTAAGGACATGAAAACGAACTATTAATTAGATGTTTGGCGAGAAAATATAGTAACATACTCTGATTGAAAACAGCAATAGGTATAAAGAACAAAATAGTATTCGTCTGGAAAATAATGCATGACATCTAAGCCTCTACAAATCTAAAGGAGTTCCGAAATATGAAACTGAATCTCATTTGTTTTTAAAAAAAGATTGATCTATTAATCAAATACCTTTTTTATCCTTTATACTTGAGATAGTTATTGGGAAAACTTCCATTATTGAGGGCTCTTGGTGCGATTTAAAAGATCGCCAAATTTACGGTAGCAAGCAATTCCAACTATCTGCCAGAGAGTTGAGTTGATACACTAAATACTCGATTGGATTGATGAAAGCCTTCGAAAATGGAGTTTAAAATTGAAATTACAAAGACAGAATCAGGACTAAAATTGAAATTATAAAATAACTACCCATCGGATTTTGTTGAAACTGGTCTCTAAACCTTCCCAGTACCAAAAGGAACAAACGGTGAAAATTTCAGGCAAATCTCCCGGGTAGTTTCTGAGATCTTAGGGAACACACACACATATATACACATATACACATTTACCAACATTCATTTATATATATATAGATCTAAAAGCACTGTGCTAAGGAGAAAACTATCGCCACATGAAAAACGAGTAGCAACATTGTCTGTATTTGTATATCTATTCAAAGTAGGAGACTTAATTAAAAAAAAACTTTATATCAACTGTGAGGATTATTATTACTGTTAATAAAATGATTCATCGTAGTTTCTTAGTGAAAGTATACTTCAAAGAATAATATTTGAAAAATATATTTTCTGCCTATTGATCGGCCCGATTTTGCCGATTATTAATAATCGGCAAAGTGGCCGATTAATCGGTGCATCCCTAGTTACGAGAACATTTCTTGCTTAGTTTGAATTATGTTTTAAGATACCATATAAATAAAAACTTAGAGTTTGTTTTATTGAATGGTTTTATTAACTTTTATTTAAGTTATTTATTGTTTTAATAAAAATGATCTTTTATACTCTTTCTATATATAGCTATTGGTTCTTTCATGATTTTGGTTCCGAAAAGGTAACTTGATTTTTAAAAAATATTTTAAAATTCTAAATGTTTTAGGTTCTGTGAACTACTTTTTCGAGTCACATAAAAGTTTGAACCCTTTTACGATATTACCTCTCATCTTATTTTGAATAAATTATTGTATGATTAACAATATTTTAAATATTCCAAAATTTAATTCCTTTTTTTTTTTTGATACAGTACTTGAAAGAAATATTTTATGTAAAAAATTATCCATCAGAGTGTGAAATTTAATTAAAATGTTATAGGTTGTGTTATAGTAATATGAAATATAGAATTGATAATATTTGATGCATTGAAGAAATCTTAGTTCATGCAATGAAACAAAATTATAAAAAGATTAATTTAAAAAAAATCATATTCAACCCTCTTTGTTGAATTAAAAATATTGCTACAGTTTAGTGTAAAAACAGTATTAAGCTTGCCAATTTCATATGCATTAATGTCCTGTGTTTCATTTTACACCTTAGTAGGGAGGGCTGCAACCATTAATTTCACTTGATTTTTTTTTTCTTTACAGTTTTATACGCACAATTTTATATCATTTATGCTTAAACTTACTGATTTAAGTTATCCACAAAATCAATTTTTTTTTTTTTTAGATTTTTGCTTTCGTTTTCATAATTTAAATAAAAAGTTCCAAATGGAAACTGGGGAAAAATTTCCACAGTTAAATGTGCCATTATTTTTGTAAGAATATCATTATTTAATGTACTTTTTTCCCATGCTGGCCTAATATAGAGAGAAAACATAAAATATTGTATTACATTCCATTGCTTTTTTGAAAAATTATGCATTAATTTTTATATAATAAAATTTGTAAAACAAAATGTGTGATTTGTTGTGTTTCTTTTAAACTGAAATATTCAACAACATTGACCATCCTATTTAAAAGACATAAATACTAAAGACATCACATTCAAACAAAAATTTTATAAATAAACACTAAGGTGCTGTTTACAAATTACTCTTGGACATATGACAATTCAAGTACTTTTAAAACAATGATAATTAATCAGAATCACATTCTGCAGTTCCAAGATAACCCATACTTGCAATATAAAATGTTTTATAAAAAATGTCCACACTTATATTTACATCTTCTACCAGTTCCACACGTCAACGATTCAGAAATAATATTCATGGGATACCCACAGGTATAATGAAAGACAGTCTATCGGCAACTTCACCCCAATCAGCTCGGTTTAATTGAAAGACCACAATCCAAGATATCAATCCTGCAGCCCAAATAATTGCTCCAATGGCTGAACGTATCACATCTGGAAAACATATGATATCATATGAAATGGCGATTCTCAACCAGTGGTATAGCGGATCGACAATGGTCCGCAGAAAAAAATTTACTGGTCCTCAAAGATTGTTGCTCAGCTTCACATTAAAAAAATTTCCTCACTCAAAACAAAAAGAAAGAAAGAAAAACCACAATAACAATCAGTGTTAAAAATGAGGATTTAAATCTAGGTGTCAAAATGAGCAACCAACAGTTCGTTTACAGAATAGCTAGATACATAAAGAATTGCGCCATTTGGCACCAATCACGTTTTTGGCTTGGACAAGAATAAATTGGTGCCAATCAGACTGCAAATGCGAATCCTACTAGTTAACTTTTTTACCCTTCCAGAGGAAATCCCGAAAAGTACTATAGCGGCAAACCTTTTGGGAACTTGTTTTTTACTTTCAGTCCATCTTTTCCGTAAATGGATCTTAAATGCCTATTACAATGAATTAAACATACATCAGTGTTAGAAATAAGCGGTCGTTAGTTACATTTTGCGGCCAAAAATTTTCATTTGATGCCTAGATTTCTATCCCTAGGCTTCAAATTTGATGTCTAAAGATTTTAACTGCATCTTGAATTTTTCCCCTTTAAAAACTTACTGACCTTTCATGATTAAGACCTGTGATTGACCCAAAGGATACATTCATAAAAATACATTTCGTTATTTTGTCTTTAATAACATTTTGTTCTGAAAATTTAACCTTTTTTAAATATGCTATTGCCCATCGGAATTTTTATTTTCTTCAAATAGATTTGTATATTTGATTAATTAAAAATGACATCAAGTTGTTGTCCCTCTTAGGAAAAATAGAAGGTCTGGCTTTGTTATTGTCCTTCCGCAGTAAAATCCTATATCCATATGTAATAAAATGGGGGATCCGTTTGCATAGTTGCAAGTAAATAAGAACAGCACTGTTTAGGATTGGACTGTTGAATTTTTAAACTATTTGAACATAGTGTATTTTTCAAAAAATATATATTTGCTTTCAAATAAAAATGCAATGCAAGTTCAATAAAAATGTTGAATATAATATGAGTAAACAGTTATTTAAATACTTTAAAACATCTCAACTCATCAATTTTGTATATACAAATAGAGCAAGGATTGAACAAAAAAGTACAAACCATATTGATAACCATAAAACTTTATCATTGAAATTCAAGTGAATTACTGGTACCTTGAAGTCTCATAAGAGGTGATAATTTGTTTCTCCAAGGAAGACTCAATCAAGTTCATCTAACAACTTAAATCACACATTCTTAAACGTCTGGTTCTTTCAAAGCAACAATATGTTAAGATTCCTGAGATTTTCTGAGAAAAAAAGCAGCATGTGCTCTTGTTAAAACATCATCCAACATTTGTTGTTCATTACAAAATGAAATTTAGGAATGAGGTTCTTTTCAGGAGGTAGGAAAACTTATAGTCTACTGTCTAAAATTTTTTCGTACGACCTCCGCCGCATCTGCGCAAGCGGCAAGTCTCTTCGGACTTTCTCGAAATAGGGGGGAAAAGCAACAAGGAAGTAGTAAGCGAACAAAAGCTGAAGGCATCGGGTAGTGCTCATCCAAAACCTAACTCCCCTTTTTTCAGATGGAAGCGTCCGTGGCTGCCAGGCGCACAAAACGCAAACAGACAGTAAAAGCTATCTACATTTTCGACTGACAATTTCAAGACGTCTGGCTCTTTAATACTTCTTTCCTTATGCTCTTCTAAGCAGCATGCGGGCAAGGGCGGATCCAGCTTTTGGTTAAGGAGGGGGTTATTTTCGGAAAGGGGTGGGTTAAAGTGCAATTTTGGTGTAAAAATGGGGTAGTTTAGAAATTTCTCCATAATATTAGTCCACAAAACTGCAATTTTATGCCATATTTGGTCGCCTAAAAAGGGGGTCATGACCCCTTTGGATGCACACCTGCATGCAAGGTGTCTGGCGGCTGAGAGTGGTTGCGTTTTTTACAGCGCATCCCATTTTTGCTGGTAAAAATGAATTTTTAACCATTTTAGGGTCATTAGAAACTCAAACCTGTGTTAAGTATGTCATATAATGTATCAGTCTGGAAAGCTATATTTCTTGCCTTCACAATGATTTTTGAAATTTTACTCTACTATTATTGGAAAAGAAGTTGCATGTAAAAGCTTTTGTGTTTTTCTTTCCGTGTTGTAACAGCTCTGTATTGTTTCATACTTACAGATCACTTGTTTTATGAAGAAAAAATTAGAAATAGCTGTTAGCCTTTTTGCAAAATCGCTTCCCATTGTAGTTATAGATGATAGTGTGCAGTTCTTTTTTTTTTTTTTTTTGCCTTGCAAAAAAACATTTTAATTCCTTATTGGATTTAAAATATTTTTTATAATAGGAGCTGTTACAACCTTCTTCATCTGAAGATAATACATTAAATTCTTCCTTCCCCCTGGTAAAGTTGCACTGGAACTGAAGATTCCATGCACTTTGTCAGAAAACAATAATCAAGTTTGAAATTTGGAAACATTTTCTGTTTGGAAAAAAGCCGGAAATAGTGTCCGTTAAATTTGGTCCTTATATTGGATTATATGATACAGAAAGGTCGATACACCAAAAGCAAATCAACATAGAGTATGTATAGGGATAAAATTGGGGTTTTTCCCACTTGTCGTTACAATGGGATGGTCTTTATAAGGTGTAGCCTTTAAAACGTGCGTCGACTGTATATAATTATAATAAATATTCCCCTTGGTTCTGAACTAATATCTCTTTTTCTGAAAAGTTGGGGAGGCAACTAAAATGTACTTGTTTCCATAGTACTTGTCCCAGGGGGGACTGTTGTATCTTTTAATAACATTGTACCTCGAAATGTTTGAACTAGCCCTGGCTGGTGCTGCTATGTATTGGATCTTTCTAGGTCTAAAGTCTTCTCTTGGGAGGCATAACTTGTCAATGTAGTTTTATCAGTGCATGCCAACGTTTGGGTTGCGAAGTGATAAAAAAGTAACTTTTTGTGATTGTCGAGTTTGACTCATAACTCCCACATTTTCGAAGGTAAGCGTTTTATTGTTATCCGTTATGGCTCTTTATACTATCTAGAAACCAAATTTCATACCAATTTTAATGCAAAAAATGTACAGTTTTGGTAGTTTCCATTTTACCAAAATAGAAGTTCATGTTGTACCTTGGAACAAAAATGGTCTTGTACCTTGGAACATATAAAGAACTGTTTTCTTCCACAGAAGACAGTTCTTCATATGTTTTTCCACAAGAAGAAGACAATGACGAAATAAACCTCCTTTGGCTACCAGCATCTCGGAGCATTTGTTCTGGTAAAATTTCTTGGCAAAAGAAGCATAATTTATAATGTAGGCTCAGGCCGTATTACCAAAAAACTGCCACAAAGGAAGTTCGAAGTAAGCTACTTGAAAAAATCTCCCAAGAGTTCATTTATTTACCCATCAGTGCCTGATATCGCTTCAATAGATATCCAAGACATTACGGCTCTTCTTCCTGATCCAGCTGCAGGAGGGAGCGACCGGACCAAAGGAAAAAAAATCTTTTGAGTTCCCATTTCACAAAATGATTGTGAAATAAAAAAAAGGAAAGTCTCAAGAAAAAAATTCCTAAGTCAGAGTGGAAAGTCATAGTCAATCAAAGCAAGGGAAAACTCTTAAAACTTCAACCTCTTTTTGTTCATGTTTTCTCAGTTTATTGATTCGTTTCAATTGAAAAATTTCCTTTATTGTATTATGTGGTTATCGATACAGAATTATTATTTCTTTTCACGTTTTCAAGGTGTTTTTTACTGTTATTACTAGGAATAAAATGACCCAGGGTTATTTGATTTCGTCCGGGGTGGTTTTTTCCACCCCGGACAAAATAGCATTTTGTCCATTTCGTCCACTTTAAAGAAAATGACAGTTCTTGATTAAAAAAGCCAAAGTTTAAAAGTAATGTTTTAAAATATTGATTTTTTTCAATGAGGTAATAGTTTTATCAAAATTAGCACACATAATTATGTATACAAACAAATATTTAATATAGTATCTGTATAAAATAAATGAATGTTAACAATAAGATTTAATGCTTATGAAAGCACACATTAGCAGTAAATAATTTTAAGATGTTTATTTGTTGTGAAGGAGTTTCATTGCCAATAATAAAAGTGTATATAAAATATAAAAGTAGAAATAAAAATTTTAAAAGATTTGAGAAAGAAAATTTTGCCATGAAATGAAATATGTTCCTGTAATAACATTAATATATCCATAAAACAATGCTGTGTACATAAATATTTTACAATGGGGCAACATTCATTAAATCCTCAAAAAATATAACGTAAAATGACCAAATGAATCAAAATTAAACCAATATTTCTTGTAGCATCTAATGTAATTTCAAATACAAATGATATACATTTTTTGTGTATTTAATTCAAACAAAATTTAAATATAGAATTTATGAGAAAATATCATATAAAGTTTACTTTTTAAGGGATTGTATTGTGTTAATAAATATCTAAGGTAATAGAACTCTTTAATTTCTTTTTAAAAATATGTATTAAATAAAAACTTTTTTTTTCTATTTGTCTACTCTACAATAACGTAGTTATACTCAATAGTTTTTTCACTATGTTAAATTTTATTTCTTTCAAATAAAATTAGTTAAAAATCAATGGGTTAATTGCCATTCCTTTTTTTTTTTTTTGTATGATACCATCATTCTATTTTGAAAAATGGGTAATGCAAGAAATACTAATTGTACATCATAACATTTTTATACATCAAACGTATGAAAAAAATGTGTTTTTTTTTTCATTTCTTCCAATTTTGTCCATTCGTCCCGGACTTTTTACAAAAAGGTGGACGCAGGGACGTCATTTCAAGTTTTTCCAGGGCAAAGGGTCCAAACACAATGCAATTTCATCGGAAAACATCAAAAGCCACGCCCACTTATAGGTAAATACATTGATTTCTCAAAGTCAGGGGGGTGGGCAATTGACCCCCCTGCCCCCCCTAAATGACGGGCCTGGGTGGACGAAATGACAACCCTGACATGACCGTTGTAGTACCTTGGAAAAAAAAACGTCCCTTTGGATTTCCTTCATAGCTGTCCTATGCATGATCGAATAAAAATTTTCGTGAGCATAACTGTAAGTTAAGACTGTAGTAAGGTGTTGGAACCGAAAGTCGGGCAATATCGACAAATTTCTAAGTACGATCTCCAAAAAACTGAAAAGTGTTCCAAGGTACAACGGTCTCCCCTATATTCCTCAGTTTTACACTATGTACTAGATTACTTACCGTAAAGCAGACTTGATGACCAATGATTTCCAATAAATGACTCGCAATGTTTCAGAAAACATATTTTCAAGAATAGGGAAAAACAGTTCCAAGACATCAAATACGTATTGCCCATATGTTTAAAAACAACAGCTTTTATACATTTAATCATTTATAATTTAAATATAGTTTTCAAAAAAAGGACAAAACAAAATTGCTGAAAATGAATTCGTAACTTACATGTTCGAATCATTTTTTGTTCCTCATAATGACTTTTGCGGAAAGCTTCATTGAAGAACCACACTGCGTTAACGAACCACAGGAAAGGCAAAAAGAAGAAACCACCTAAAATCAATGTTGTTAATGATTAATAGGTTCATAATCAGGGGCGCACCCAGGATTTAACTTAAGGGGGGCTAATTTTTGACATCAAGCACCCCTACCCCTTTTGTGTCAAGAGGCCATTAGATTAAAATTTTAAAATCGCGAAAATACTAAACTTTAATAGATTACCCCCCCCCCTTGATTTTTATTTATTTTTTCCGGAATAATAGTGTTGAGCTTTGCTTTTTTTTATTGGAAGCTCTCTTGCTTCTGTTAAATTTTATATGAATTTTTTACTTATTCATCAAATTGTGTTTATATAAGAAAGTAAATTGTAAATACTATGAGGATCTTCTAAATTGAGGTGATTCATGTACTCACGAGAATAGCGTTATGATACGAATCAAGACCATTACTTTTATGAACAAAGACATACGTAAAGTGGAATATTCAAACATACTGATAGGGGGTTCATGGGTTCTCCCCGGAAAAATTTCTGAAAAGTGATTTCAAAAACACAACAGTTAGACAACTTTTGGTCATGTTAAGGAGATTTGAGACTTAACGGCCCCCATCAAATATTTTTTCAGAATTTGAGGCCATAAAAACGTTATTATTGCACGCAATTTTTGCAATTATTTGGGGGTGAGGTTTAGGAATGTTTCTATATTAAGCTCGAAAAGCGCAGTTTAAGATGACATTGGTTCATCTTAGGAAGAGCACGAGTCAGGGGCTCTCCCATTGTAAATTTTCGAAACTGATGTCCAAAAAACACCATAGTAGGCCCTCTTAGAATATGTTAGGAGAATGAATGGGGGTTTTGGAACTTTTCACTAACAATTTTTTGTTGCTGAAATTCCAAAAACGACATGTATCTCAGTTAATCTTAGGAAGAATGGGGTTCGACCCCTCTCAACCCGAATTTTTTCAAAACTGATGGCTAAACAACGAAATAGCATCTTTGATGGGTGTTAGAGAAAGTCATAGGGTTCGGTTTTCTCCCCTGAATGTTTTTTGTCGAAATTAAAGATCTCAAAACTCAATTTTAAACGATTTTCGAGATCTTTCCTCGAACATTCTTTTAAATTGAAGTTTTAAAAATGCCATTGTAGACCATCTTTGTTGACTTTATGGGAATGGATGGAATGTGGAACTCTCCACAGGATATTTTCCCTGAAACTGAGCTTAGAGAAATGCAGTTCCATTGTTGTCGATATAAAGAGTTCGGAGGCCTTCCTCAGAAAAGTTTTCAAAATTTGAAGTCTTAAAAATGTGGTTATAGTCCATTCATCGGTAGATTTAGCGATAGGATTTATGTACTCTGCGCCAGCAGTTTTTCGTAATTACAGTTCCAAAAACGAAATTTAAGACCTTTTATCATTATTATTTGGTGGGAAGAGGGGGGCTTTTTTTTAATTTTTTGAAATTAAAGTTTTAAAAACAAAACTGTAGGCCATATTTGATAAATGGGGCTCACTTTTCACCTCCGGAATTTTTAGAAATTTGTGTTCCAAAAACCAATTATTAGACGATCTTCAATGAGGACATTCAGACTTTCTCCCGGAATTTTTCAAGACTTGAAGCTCTAAAACTATAATTCCTTTCTAACTTTAACGCCGAAAAAAGAGAGGAATTAGATTCGGATACCCCCTTCCCTCCCATTTTCTTAGCTACTTTTTTTTTTTTTAAATATTTTTATTACAAATCAAAATGGAGAAAATAGGAAAAGATTTTTCAGTTAACTATTTTGGTTTTCTGTACTGAAATTTTTAATTTCCTTCCAGTGCCTTCATTGGTTAGAAGTACAGAAGTTTGTGGCTTGAGTGTTCGTTTTTTTTTTTTTTTTTTTGATTAATTTGTTTATTTTGCAAAGATATTCTTCGGTCACTTTTTTCTGGGTTTTTTTTTCCTCTCTCTCTTTTGTACTTCCTTTTATGTTAATACCATTTTATATTCTTTATAATCTGTTTTAACTTTTTATCTGCTTTCTTGTTTCTCGAGCAAGTTTCTCAGAAAATCAGTGGCCGGCTAATCATGTCGCAATTGCCCCTTCTCCCCCTCCCCGGCCATTGGGGGCTTTTGTGAAATAGATTCAAAAAATGTGCATGAAAAATGTTTTATAGAATTCTGTTTTTGACAGAAAAGAGCTTTAAAAATTTCATTATGACGAATTTTCAAACCTATAATTCGCCACCGCGAAACATCATGATTTTCCATGACAAATCCTCGAAATTAAAATTATTTTGGTTTTGATGATGAGACGCTCTGTGATTTGGAGTTCTATGCTTTGCTAAGGCCCCATTGCCATGCCTCATGCGTCTGTACATGTACAATGAATGATTTAATTGAAAACAATGCTTTGGTTTCTTGGAAATTGTAGATGAGGGGGAGCACGGAGCGGTCTTTTATAAGTGAGAATTCACCCACTTTCCCCTAGACTTTAAGAAAGACAACGTATATGTTATACCTGTGCATATTTGTTATTTCCATTGGATTCAAAGCGTAGTATATATTAAGTTATTAATGACTTGAATCTTTTCTGACACCGTAGAAAAATTTAAAATGTAATTGATGCTTAAGACCTTCAAGTCCAGTTTTTTCATAGGGGGAGCTTAAGCCCCCAAAGCCCCCTCCTGGGTGCGCGCCTGTTCATAATCAAAAGGAACAATTTTACATCAAAATAATTTTCTCTTCGAGAAGATGAGGTGCTCTTTATAAAAATTTTGACAGTAACATAACTTGATTCACAGCTTTACCATATAGCAAGATAAAAATGAAGTATCCGCTAAGTCCTAGTAATATCTTTACTGAATATCTGGATGAAACTTTTCTTCCATTGTGATTGTTGTATAAGTTATGATGTCTGCTCTGTATTATTGTACAACAGTCAGAGTAAGAAACATCATTTAATTTTAGAAAATACATCTAATGTACAGAAACAGGTATAATAACCAGAGCAGGTCTAATAACTATACCCTTAAAGATATGATTTTTTAAAAATGAATAAAGATACGGCTACAAAATCTGAATTGCCAAAAAAAAAAAAATATTATTGAAATAAGCCACCATGGTCCACACTAAATAAAGTAAGTTTTGATATGCAAAGAACAGGTAAACTGGAAAATTCTAGCACATTTTACAAAGACAAAAGCCTCAGCGAAACTTTTATCGAAAACAGCAAAAACATATGCTGAATTTTGAACTCCTTGGTAAAACTAAAATTACTGAATTTTGTAATTTCTGTGACAAACATAAGCAGTATGAAAATACCATAAGAAAATGCGTTTTACTATAGTCACCTCTATAATACCATCTGCAGAGATTCAATTTATCTTCGTTTTTCAATTTTCTTAGATCCATTGTTCATAACAAGTAGAAATAATTAATCAAATATCACAAATTAAGAAGATTTGTCAAAATCATAAGCACGATCACGGTAAACAAAGATCAACTGCAGTTGTGTTGCCAAAGTAAATATTAAAAATATTCGAAAATACTTTTTAATTTCCTCTTGAAAATAATAATTTTTTGCACTTATTAAATTTAGATATTGAATGCAAGAAACAAGCTCAGATTTCAAAAAATGAAAAAGCATTCGAGATATTCATTTCCCTCATTCCAATCAAATTGAAAATAAGAATACATTTTTCCAGATAAAGTTCTCAGTTGTATGTGCTGCCATCTGTTGTTTAAATTCGAAAACCATCAAGTTTGATCACATAATAATTATAAATCGTTTTATGATTATGTGATTTATAAATCTATCAATTTCAAATGACTTAATGAAGATCCTTTGATGCAAGAAAAATTCAGCATTTTTTTTAAATTTAAAACGTAAAAAAATAATGCAGAAAAATAAGTTAAAAAGATATGCAATAATGTTATTCCGATAGGAGAGCACTCTGCACAGAGAAAAAATTCCTAAAATCAAAGTTTGAAAGAATATGAATGATAAAAAACGACTTTTATCACTTCTGTAATTATTTTTTTTTTTAATTGTGTGTACATTTTTATTAGCTCCCCCCCCCCCCCCCCCCCACACATAATAAATTTAGTCAGTCGTCCCTTCCAAAATGATCACCTGGATCTGCCACTGCTCCGATCACTTCTCTAACGTCTTCAAAGATAGTTTCAAAATGTGCTTTTAGATAGTAAAGCTCCCGATTTTTCCACCCCATCCCCTAACATGGTCACTGGTAATTTTGTATTGCATTTTAAAGCCCGAAAACCGAAACTCTCGGGCAGAGCAGGGGCAGAATTTCAACATTTTGTTTGAAGGGGCGAGTTTGTTAGATATGAAGTATGGAAAAAAATACATACTAGTTACAATAAAGATTTCTTAGACTGGATTTAATATTTAAAAAAATTGAATTTATTAAAGCAATATAATTTTTTATTAGCAAACTTTAAAATTATTTTGTAAGTAGTTATCACATACTGTGATGGTTGGAGTCAAGATTTTTCCCGTCGATTTCCAGTGTCTTGTGCTATTTCCCAAACAGCTAAAGTTGAAAATCCTCTCTTGTCCCATTGTACTTGTTTCAGAGCATTTTTTCAGATTCCTCTATTTTAAGAAATAATCTTGAGATAATGTTTATGGATGAGTTATATCAATTTTTGTTGAAAATTAGCAATCTTTTTTTGTTCCTTTTGCAAGTGATCGTTGATTTGTGAAACATAAATTGAATTTACCTGTTTTTTTAACATGCTGTGAAAAATATTTGGGGGTGCGACCGCCCTCTCCCCCCCCCCTTATTTGCCGCCCCTGCGGCGGAGCACTCAAACTCTTTTCCTTCCCCTAATGCAATCAAAGATGTCCTAAAAATTCATTTCTAGGATCTAGGCATTCAATTTCGAAAATGTTCTGAGCGAGGGAGAAAGTATTTTCTCTTTTCCTTTTAATTAAGTTCAAAACTTTAATGCTATAAAGTTAGGGGAGGAGATGTGCAGCTTCCGAATTCTGATTCTTCTAACGTCAGTAAAGTCAATGTTAACCTAAAATGCATATTTCGAACACCAATTTTAAAAATTTTGGAATGGGGAGGGACAAGAAGCTGCCATTTCTCCCCTGTAGTTACTACTAAAAATCTGAAATTGTATGCTTGGAATTTCAATTTTTTTTTTAATTTCGAAGGGACCCTGACCCCCACCCAGCCATTTAACATTACAAAAAAAATGGCCTGAAATTGCGTTTTTTAAGCTTTTCAAATTCTGGTCCCCCAGCTCCTCATTCCCGAAAATAGCCTAAAAGTAACTTTAGTTTCAAAAAATATTTGAAGAGGGAACTCCCACTTTTTCAACCAAACATGACATAAAGTGACGCTTCAGCGTCGAAAATTCCAAATTTCTTCCAAATTTCCCTAATGTCACAGAAAGTTTCAGAGCAGGGTATTGAATAACTAACGCCATCAAAGATAGCCTATAAGTAATTTCAATTTGTTTAAAAAAAACCCGGAGGAAACCCCAAAATTTACTAAAAATGTGTTTTTTAAACTTGAATTTCGCAAATTGCCCGAGTACTTCCTCCGACTTAACCATTGCAAAGGGATTTTTGAGTACCAAACCAAACTTATGCGTTTTATAAATCCCTTTTTCTGCCTTTTGTTCGACTATTCTTTAAATTAAAACTTAATACAGAAACTTGAAAGAAGAGAAATAGGTCGACTGTTTTGAGTATTTGCTCCACCTCGAAAAAATTTAGCACCTCACATTCGATAATTTGTTAAAAATAAGCAGTCCTAAGTTGCATTTTGTGACCAAACACTTCTTATGACGCCTTGATTGCCAACCCTAGACGCAAATTTGATGGCTAAAGTTTTGGATCACAAAGCTATTCTGTCAATTCATTGTGCTAAGGACCCGTTAGCTTGAAGGTTGTAAATTTGTAAAAATAATTTTCAGGAGCAATCAGTTTTGCCTTTAAATGTTTTTCTTTTGTACATTTTGCAAATATGCTGTTGCCGTATGTAGCATATTGTAGTGCATATCGGCAGTGTTAATTAAAATGTAAATACAGTCGAGTCTAGAAACTTATACTAGGCGCCATCATGGCCACCTACATTTATAGTCCTATTTCTGACACTGCACCTAATGCTTCTCTCTCCAATAACTCCAAATTAAAGAAATAAGATGGGGAGTAATGGTCTTATTCACCCCCCCCCCCCCTGTTCAAAATTAAAACATTTAGAGTGGCCACCGCACTTATGAATCACGTTTGTTCTAAACAGTTTTGGTTCAATAAAGTTAAATTTTGTTCGGTTTTTGACGTTTTGATTCATTAAAGCGGTTAATTCAATTAACCACTGATTCAAATAACCGGCGTACGCTGCATTCGCCACTGGATGTAAGCATGAGTTTCTGGCCCAGTAAAGAAGAATCAAAGTGAATGGTGAAATTTGTCCTATGATTGAAATCCTCATATGTTCTGGACTTCAACTGCGAAAATTATCCTGGGGAAGCCCTAAATCCCCTTCTGAATGCATCAAACATAAAGTAAAAATGGCTTTTTTGAACTTCAATGTTGAAAATTCTCCAGTGGCAAGCACCAAAAAGGGAGGGGCGATCGTACCCATCGCACCTCCTTTGTATCCTTGTCGGGCGATTCATTTATGAGAGTGTAATAATAGAAAAAAAAACAAATAAATAAACAACAAGGGAATACACATAATTTTTTTATTTGTATAAGTAGATGGCTCAACTTCCCAGAGCAGACATGTGCGTTCGAGATGACAAGAAAGCTCTGGAAGACAACTTTTTCGATCTGAACTCTGGACTTTTGACAGGAAAGCACATCACACATAATAGAGGATCAGAAATTAATTTCAAACGTTTGATTCGTGAAGTCAACATAATACAGCGATTAAGCTAAAGGCACTTCGGGGAATATATATATAATTCTAACAATTACAAACTTTCGAATAAAAAATGCGATTCAAACAGGTAAATTTTCCTTTTTTTGATATGTTACAAAAAGTTTTGCTTTTGCAATGGATAATTAAAAAATTCTCAAGTATCAAAAGTTAGAATTTTGTAGAAAGGTATTAAAATTGTATAATGATGTGGAATTTATCAAATTTAATAAAACATGTAGTTCATTGCTTCAAGTTTACAACTTTCTATGTATTAAATGATTCAAATAATTTTACAAATTTGGTTTAAAGATTTTTCCAAGATAAATTTTATTTATCATAGTAACTTTAAATATCACTTTTTTTCTCTCTTTATATTAATACTTTTAGATTTTAATGTTTCAAAAATTTCGATTACCATCCAAACGTATCACCATAAGGATATTAAAGTGTTTCTACACAAAACTTAAACAAATGGTGCAACTCTACAAGCATTAAAATTGTGCAACCTTTAAACCAAACAAAATAGGCTTTGGAAGTTTTCAATATATTCAGGTTCGGCGTCTCCACTTTTATCTTACTGTAGCAGAATCACAGAAAAGTTATGCACATTTAAACAAGCACTTGGTATTTACAAAGCGAAATGGTGGTGTCATAACGAAAAGTAACGGGGACAAACACATTTCATCTCTAATTTTGTCGTTCCAAATGTACCATTTACAAGCCTGCATTCGTTGTTTTAAAATTTTAACTTAAACTAGGCTCTGTAAAGAATGGTTAAAATTGAAAACTAAAAGTTATAGAAATGCTAAGAATAATGTTATGGTATAAAATTTTTGAATAAATTTCCTGCAAAGCAATATTTTCCTAAAATGTACATAATAATAACTGAACAAATACATCCATTTTTTTTCCAGTTGTCGGAACAAATTTTTTTTTAAGATCTTGAAAGCAAAATTACAGAGACACATTCAATATACATACATACATACAAAAGTATATAATAATCTAGTTGATCCTACACAGCCACTTAAAAAAAGCTTTGTAAACAATACAATTTTAAAGAAACAACAGCAATTTGCTACAGAGTCCTCAGAGCTATGTTTAAAATACAGTCACTGGGAAAACACATATAATAGTTTGAAGCGGCCAACTTCTTAACTTCCACCCCAGCAAATTGAAATAAACTCCACACACACACACATATATAAAAAGCATGCTTCTTTATACACATAAGCTAATTATTATCAGTGTCTGTGATGTAAATATATTGCAACTATTATTCCTTGAATAAATGGATACTGCAACATTTGAATTCCATTCAATGAACAAAATCACATTGAAACTTTGGTTAACGAAAATCAAAATGCAAATATTCGCCAAGAGCATTTTGCATCAGTCCGTTTTTGAGATCATGTGACAGCCTGTTAATCCCTTAACACACAGCAGTATCAGAGAATGAATTTAAGCGTTCTGTTTAGTCCCAAGCCAGAATCAAGCAAAGAAATCATTTCAGCTTTTGAAATCTTTTTTCAAGGTTCAACAAAAATGCTGTGTTCCAATAACCCAAAAATTAAGAAATGTGGCCTTAGAAATACAAAACTATGCAGTTTGAAGGCAAAATATTTCTCATTAGATAAAAGACATAGAACCCATTTGATGATTTGAATTTCGTGTTAAGTTTTACAAGTAACGTTACTGACCAATGGGCATGAAATAACTACAAATAACAATAACAATGAATTGTTTGAAAGGAAAATGCTAATTAGAGGTTTTGATGATCATTTTTAATGATGAAAATGCACAATTCAAGATATATGTAACACTAAACATTTAACAGAAAGCAAGTATGAGAAGTATTGAAATAACGACATTATGGTTAGCAACTTAGACAGTATGTTGATTTTATGCAGAAAATTGCTTTTCCATGAAAATGAATATATAAGCGATGTAAAGGATAGATTTGAAAAATAGTAAAAATTGCTCTTATCACAGATTTGCTTGTAAATATTTTTGCCTTAACATTTTAACCACAATACATTTTTTTTTTCGCCACAACATAATTTGAATTGAGCAAATGATTGCTTAGCGGTGGGCATTTTTCAATTTCTAGATTATTGGAACTTCAGCCGAACGAAATGATTCTCTTACAGTAGGACTCCCATTTCATCCTTTACTAGACTAGAAAGGTAAATGATTAATGTACGCATGATCAAAGCATACACAACCAAAGCCTTTGCAATATCACTACTCGGGGGCTTCAAAGTTGGCCTTTGACAAGAAACAGGGCTCAGGTGGTAAAAATACATCAACAGGGCCATTCATAACAGCCCTCATCAATGCAAATGCTTTCCAAAATAAAAAAAAGGGTGGGGAATCTTTCACTCGTCTTCCTTCTTCTCAGGCTTCAGGTCGACCATGGCGTGCAGTTCCTCAGGGGTGTACCCCAGGAGGCTCTGGAGGTCGCACACGAAGCGGTACACGTACCGCTTGCCGGCGGTCTTGTGGATGATGTTCTTGTCGTAGTAGTATCTGAGGCCGCGGCTCAACTTCTCATAGTTCATTTTGGGCTTTGTTCTTGCGGATGCCCCAGCGCCTGGCTACTTCATCAGGATCGGTGAGCTTGAACTCCCAGCCGTCCCCCGTCCAGCTGATGAAGCCCTGGCAGGACTTGTCGGTGAGGAGCTCAAGGAGGAATTGCCACAACTGGATGGGCCCACTTCCTGCAATGGGAGAGAAATCTATGAGCGATTTGAAGCAAATGACATAAGGTTAAACTTACACTAAAAAATTATTCTCAAAGTCAGGGGGGGCAATTGACCCCCCCTGCCCCCTAAATGACGGGCCTGCCCCCAAAATGGTCAGTTTATAAAATACTTGTTCCACAAGGTATTCAACAATGCAAACTGGAATGTGCGAAAACTTACCAGCGAGAACTGCAGCTTGTATCACAGGCTTAACATCACAGCCTTGTTGCCCTTGCACATGCCCAGGTGAAGAATTTTGCACATGTCCCAGATGCGACAATGGGGATTCTCGAGTCTGCAGGGTGGTGAACGCAGGATGATTTTGGTGGTGGTGAGATGCGTGGTGGCCGTTGGAGAGGGACCCGTTGGTGTTGTGGCTCAGGTCCGCGGGCCACTGGTCGGGTGAAGGTGGGACTGACGATGGGACCGTTTGGAAGGTCGTGTCGTAGTGATGGTGGGAGTTGTAATTTTCGGGCAGACCAAGCTCGTGGGGAGTGTACCGTCCTGTGAAGACAAAACCAGAAAGTTAAAAAAAAAGTTAAATGAAGCAGTTAAAGATTTAAAATTTTCATATTACTGTTTCCTCCACACATATGTAGATTCATACGGGACGCTATGAGCAAGTGACCAAAAACAGCCAAAAGATGTGTTTTTGGGGACTTATATTGTTCGGGGACAATTCACATCCAGACCACTATTTATGCCCAAAAATGACTTGACCCATTCCAAAATCAGAAGCTGGATTTATTTGACTCCATACATAATTTAATGAGTAAAGGGAATCATTTATGTTCATTGTGTACTCATAGGTTATTCATTGACCAAAAGTTATAGGAAATCATTATTGCGATCTGTAATTTATATTGAAAGAAGAAAAGAAAAAAAGAAAAGTTTTAAATACCACAACAAAAATAAAGAAATAAATAAATAATTTTAATTGTTAATTTGAACTCGCTTAAGATGAATTACTGCTAAGATGAACTCCATTTCCAATCCAGTTTCTATTGTTAGTTGTTTATTGTTGTTCGGATATGACGAACTAAGTTTGACGAACTTATTTTAAAAGTCCTTTAAAAGTTCACTGAAGTTCGTTTTAACGATGCAAAAAAAAAAAAAAACACACACACACACACACACACAATTCATGCAAAGCAAAATTGTTACTAGATCTTACCTCTGGAGAAATTTTTCCCGTGATAAGCGGGCTGGAACTTGGTTTCCTGGCTGATATTCAGTGACTGCTGGTTGGGATAAAATTCTGGACTACTGTCAATGTAATGATTATGAGCACTAGGAGTTTCAAGTCCATAGTCGTGGTTGTCGTCATAATGAATGATTTCATCATGAGTGACTTCGTGCAAGTTATGCATCGGGTGTGGAACATGACTGTAGCCATCTAAATAGAAAAAAAGAATAATGATAAGTTAAATGGTTAAAATGTGTAAAAACTAAGTTCTTAAAGTAAAGTATGTATGTATGTACATTTCAAGTTCAAAAATACATCAGTTTTCAATGAATATTGTTATGAGGATTTGCCACACGATGTTGATGATGATATTTAGGATGTTTGAAAGGAAGGAATGTTACTTGGAGAAAAAAAGTTCTTAGTACAATTAAAAATACAGCAATAACTAACTCTGATCGCTGACGTTTTATTGAAATTTAATAATTTTTTTTATGAAATGCAAATTTTCAAAAGAAAATTGAAATATAGAAGATTAATTCGAAGAATTTTTTCCCGTAACTTAACAAACTACAAAATCAATAAAAGGATAAAGGTGGGAGTACAGACCCGGAGGCGGGGAATAACCTCAAAAAATTCCTTGCCTCCCTTCCCCCAAGAATTGGGAGTTTTCACGTTGAAGTTCGGTTGGTGGAAAAACCAAATTCATCCTTGTTCCCAGAAACTCAATTATATAAAATGTGCTATTTGGAGAAAACTTTGAACATGTCCCCCCCGCCCCCCCCCCCCCCCCCCCCCAACCTACCACTTAAAAAAAAAGTTGCATCTGAGAAACATTTATACGCGAATTAAGGTCATGAAACTGCTCCAAAACAAGGAAGACAAAAAGTACCAACAAAATAATTTCACCGAGTTTACAGCCTACCGGAAAAGGCATTAAAATATGCGAGGTTTCCTGAAACCAGAGAGAAAGGAAACGAACGAACAGCGCGAAGTAATACACACACACACTCGTTTATTAGTTACAAGTCGAAGCAGGTGGACACACAGAACATTTTGTAGAGGGGCCATCGGCAAATAGTTGTAAATAATCAACACAGAGACAAAAACGCCACGGGTTAAGGTCATTACTTTATTGTTTAGCCCGCGGCCTATTGTTCTCGGAAGAAAAATACTTCGACATAAATTTCTCTGGCGTAACCTTGGAGGGTGGAGTTATCAGAAATTTTTACGACAAATGGAATCGGGAACAATGGGGAACTGATGGCGATTAGACACGCCCACAGAAATTATAGGTTAACGTTGTTGCAGCGAATTAAAAACACCAACTGTTTTCTTCAGAAGTCTTTTTCCATTCATTCTGTGCGAGTTAAACGATTCAGAGAATTCTCATTTAACTGACCTTTAAAGGGCTACATTAAAATGTTTGAACAAGCATTGATGTTTTGCGACGGGGAAAATTACGGCTGTTCAAACAATCATTTATTAGTCATATGCTCGAAGCTTCTGAAATCGATTTAAAGGATTTCCATTACACGTGTGTGTACTTAAAATGGGACATTTTTCAGTGTACCCTTTCTCCTTTTTCAATTTTAATTTACAGCCTTCTCGAAAGGGAAGGTACAGTTTTCGACCTAGTTCCCGCCTCTTGGAATTCCATATCATACTTTACAGAGAAAAAATTTATGTGGTTACAAATGAAGAATAATTAAATTTTTTTTGAAGTGCAGAAGTTACTTCATTGTCTTTTTATTCCCCAGGAAAGTATGGAGAGAGGTTTCTACCCCCCCCCCCCCCTCCGATCGTAAAAAATGACTTGGGGAAAATAATGCAGTCTTCTTGAATTCCTTCAAAAAGCTAACAAGCAGTTATATCGCAACGAAACGCAGCAAGGGGGGAGGGAGGTCAACGTTAATGTCAATCCTAATACAGCAATTTAAACAATACTGACCCTCCCGCTCAAAGGTAAACTTCGGCTATACTAGTACTATTATAAAATTTATTTATCTTTGAATTTGAATCGCTTTTTTTAAAGGAACAAGGAACCTGTCAACCAGCTTATCTGGCCTCAATTTCTGTTTTCTTAAGGAAAGGAAGGAGCATTTTATTTATCACTCAGAAATTTTCACGCATAAATAATCTGAAATACTGAGCTCCCATAAGCCTAAATGCAAAATAAAACGTATCTTTCGCACTTAATAACTTAAAAAACATCAAAACTGGAAGTTTATATTAAACAATTTCATTAATAACATTTTTCTACAAACCTTGAACAAATACAGGAACATAACTTAATCATTAAAAAACTGAATTGCACGCATTCAAAACTGCTTATTACACTGCCTCAAAGTTACCCTGTGCCCAATTTTTCTATTAAAACTCACAATATTGTCTATTTGCCACGCAAAAAAGGAATTACTAAGGATTACTTTCAAAAAAAGTCTTTTAAGTAAACAGTGGCGGCGCCAGCTATGGGGCAGGGGGGGCAATTGCCCCCCCGTCGGAAACGTCTTGCCCCCCCATCGGGGAAAATTTCTAACTTCGTCGGGAAAATCCGACGATCAAATTTTCGGACAGAAATCTGAGTGCCGAAAATCTTTCCGACCCCGACGGATCAGTAAACTGCTTTCAATAAAATAATTCAATCAAAAAAAACCGTTTTTTTCTCTAAAATATTTTCATTATTTAATGAATTACGCGTTTCCAGACCAATTTTGAACACGAGAACCTTCGGGAGACTGGCAGTAGCAACATGCACCGGTTAGATATCGTCGTATCTCTTTTAAACGAACGTAAGTTCTGCTGGAGAAAGTTATTTTTGTTCAGGTTGAAAAGGACAAATCTTCCTCTTTTTTTTCTTACCAGCTGTCCTTACCCAGCAAATCGCCAGCAGCATGGCAAACGGACATTCATTGTCTGTCACTTTCTGAGAATCTGATAATCATCGACACGTGTTTATCTCCAGGGCCTTTGCCAGGCCACCCTCTGAGGAGGAGCGATACTTCAGACTCGGGGTAGAAAAGAATAGTCTGTGAAGAAACGAAGCATACCCTAGGCCACAGTTCAAATTCGCCCTTCGCACCGTCACGTCATGGTGAAAGAATCCTAAAAAATCTTAACCAAAATCTAAACGAATTGAAATTTATTAGAACAGAACAGAAGTCATATCCAGAAGTAACTGGGTAAGTGTGTGTTATAAACTTTTGAAATGCTTTTTTTTTTAGCAATCGGGGCAGTATGAATTTGATTTTTTTTTTTTTTTTTGTGTGTTTTCTTTCTTCGTTTCTTTCTTCCTTTCATTTAAAACCGTACACATTTAGATAGCAACAAGTTAAAAATTAAATCTACACCCTTTGTGTTTAGAGGTGAGGAAAAAAAGTATTGATACTTTTTTTTCGCTCATATTTTTCGGGATCCGGCTAGAAGGTCCAAAACCGAAAGGTCCACGAACAGAAGATCCACGTTCAAAAGGTCCGCCAGACAGAAGGTCCAAGGAGCATAAGGTCAAACAGCCAAAAGATCCACGAATAGAAGGTCCATATTTTTGGACAGCGATGGCATAAGGTCCAGATTTCTCAGTGGGTGGACAAAAGGTCCAGATTTTGGGTTTATCTTTTGTCTTCAACTTATTTTGTTAAATATTCAAGTTTTACATGGTAATTACCACCATAATACATGTTTTTTAATATAAAATATCTCTATAGATCCCCTTTCCCCCACTCATGAGATGTAAAGGTAATTTAAACATTAGGTTGCCTTTTTTTTTTTTTGTTGAAATGTGTTTTATTGTAAATGTAGCGTGGAGATGACCCCTTATGTGCCAACGGGTTTTGCGCGCATTATGCACGTAGTGTATAGCGGGAAAATTTTGGAATCTGCCTTGAGGGCTGATCAATGTATTTCAAGACTTCTTCCTTGTTATTGCTGATTGAGGGATACATGTCAAGGTCATTAGAGGTAGCTGCGTTTAGTGGGGGGAGATAATTTTCAGAGGGGTGGTCGTGTGGTGATGTCGGAAGGAAGAAGACGAGTTTTTTTCGTTGTTTTTGTTTTTCTGTTATAAAAACAGCGGCTGGTTTTTGTTTGTTTGTTTGTTTTTTTAATCGTCGCCACAGTTGCTGTTATTCTAAAGGATTTGTTTTTTTTTTATTACTGCTAATTTATAATTAATCATAAAAACATAAAACAATTAATATTATTATTAGTATTTTTTTGTAAATAATATTGCTAACACCATTATTATTATTCTTATCGTGCGTTTTTAGAGTATATTTCTCAGTCTTTCAGTGTTTTTACTATTAGTTTTTATTATAAGTGCAGTTTTTATTATAAGCAGCTAATTTTTCATGCAGACCAAAGGAAAATATTCCCAATGTGAAATTTTGCTACTTAATAAATTAAAAAACAAGGAAAATTTATTAAAAATAAATGAATAAATAAACAAATCTTTTATCCAAGAAAGCCACACGAGAGATTAAGAGAAAGATACAGTTTTGATTACTTATTCCTTTACATTCAAACGAAACTAAATAAAAAAAAATCTCCAACATAATGGTCTCCTATACTGCAAGCAGACTAGTTTATAAGATAATTCTTTTTATTTATTAAGTTCAATTACTCTTCATTTGTTTTTCATTTCCTTTATCATTTAATATTTTTGTTTTGTGTATCTCTGAAATTCTTTCGAAAAATAAAATTGTAAATGTACGTACATCTTTATCCTTTTGTTTAGTTTCAATTCTGATTGTAAACCCCCGACGCAACAAGGAAGGGGGTTAACGTGTATAAAGTTGACGTATCTGTATATTTGTCGATCTGTCTGTGGCACTCTACAGGCTGATCGGATGGACCGTTTCGAAAAAAATATTTTTTGAAAGGAGAGTGTTCTCAGCTAGATCGCGTTTTTGAATGACATTAACACATTAATGCCTAGCGTCCCTTTTTAAGGACGGTCCAAAATAGGGTCTGAATTTCCCCAAAATGAGCAAAGCTCACACTTCTTGCATTGAAAAAGAGGCTCCTTGTAGCCCCGAAACACGTGTCTGCAATATACCTGTATATTTGTGCATTTTAAACGTTGGATTTAAACTTCACAAATTATTGTGTTCAATTAGTACCTTGGTATTGTTTCAATTCGTTATTAACAGATTGCAGCACATAACCATTGTAAAGTGTGTTCTGTAGCAGTTTTAATATGATCTTTATCAAAAATGAACATCGTTCACAATCTCAAGAAAAAAAGCGAAGTTTTCAAAGTTATTCCCAGTTTATGTTAATTGCTGATTTTATTTCCTTTTATAAAATGTCTTTTAAATATTATATCGTAGGCAGAAAAAAAAATTTGGTAAAAAAGTATGTACCCTCTGGGGTCTATCGTAACTTTTAAGGGACGATTTTTCTTTCCTCAATAAAGAAATTATTTTTTACGTAATATTTTTTTTATTATTTTTCCTGTCCATTAAACACTGTTTGTAACCAGTATACAAAATATCTTTAGAAAAAAAAATGTCAGGCATTAATGGGTTAATTAACGAAGATATTAATTAAAAACCTTTAAATGGTTTTTCACGATTTTTGAAGAGAAAAAAAAAACAAGAGAAAAGTAAAACAACAGTATCAAAATGAAAAAAAAATTCTGCATCTGATAGAATGTGTTTGAAACTTCCATGTTATTTAGAATTCGAATGCTAACGTTTTTTTAGAAAATGCGGCTAAACCTTAAATTTACGCAATTAGAAGCCGATGTCATTGTTGGCCCACGAAGAAAGAAAACTCAATGATTTAAAATGTTTTTCTGTTGCCATTTTATATTTGTTAACAATTAAAATACTTGTTAGTTGATTTTAGTATGAGGTTTTAAAAGAATATTCAATTTTCCCTCTTTATTCTGCTTTTGCCGACTAGCAAATTTACTAATAAGGATCATCGTTCCTTTTCCGCGTTTACCTGGTCCTCTTGAAAACAACTGAATGTATTTAAATTTAAAATGTTTTTTGATCAGTGTAGTTCGTTTTAATATGAGGTCGGCAATCAGGGTCTGGGGTTTTTTAATTTTTTTAATTTAATCCTAATACTTGTACTGTTTTGTTTTGGGTTTATGGTCAGAATGATTACCTTTTATGCAAATGCACCATAAAAAATTAAAACACTGGAGAACGGGGGGGGGGGACTTTTAATTTTTAAATTATACCTGTGCCCCCCTGTCGGGCAAGCTTGCCCCCCTGTCGGGCATTTCCTAGCGCCACCTCTGTAAGTAAAAAATCATTTGCTTCCGGCCGTTAATAGTCTCAATTATTTCGGCGGGGAAGGTAAAACGGAGTGGATCCATCCCCACATTGAGATGTGCGTTACCACACAACGGAAATCATTCGTTACGGGGTAAGGAACAGTGCTTCACGAAATTCAAGTCCACGTTCTGGGTGTGTCAGTTGGGGATTGTTTCACCCTCGCGATAGTTCCACATGGTGTCATTTCGTGGCGCAGAATTTCAATCACTGTTTATGTAATGTCCTCAACGTTTGGGGGGTGGCGAAGAATGCAAAAATATAGCAAGTGCAAGTTGATCATCATCTAATATAACAATTACTTGTAGCAGAGAAAGATTTGCTTCGGTAAATGTGCAAATGTGAATGTTTATTAAGCTGTAACTTTTAGAATGGTCAGCACTTGATACTTTTTGGAGACATGGATTTTAGCTCATGAATATTCTAGTTAGAATTGTAGCATACGTGCCAATCGAGTTATTTTTATTAGAAACTGATATAAGGGTTATAATTAGTTAAATTTTAGAAAAACGTTCTGCCAAGTTTAATATATTTTTATTTTCGCTGAATATCCCTTTTCACTGGTAAAATTCCAAATTTCGGAGAGATAAATAACAAATATTTGTAGTGAAATTCACAGTAGAATTGATGAACGGGGAAAGACGAATTGATAACTTGGAAATAAAGAAACGTAACTTTTCAAACTAAGTTTGCACTGTTATAGAATTTTGCATACAATATTATTTCAGCATCAGCGTTTAGTAATCAAATACTGAAAGCAAAACGAGCAACAAATGCCATAGAGCAGCACATCGTGAAGTAGCAGCAAAATTCGTTTACAAAAAGCAAGCAAGAAAGAAAACTCCATGTTGAGCAAGCAACTCTTCACACCTGTCATACAGTTCTAAAAAATATTGCATTGAAGCCCAATATTGTCTGGTAAAAGAATTTACTGCAGCTTTTACCAAAGCAAAATAATTGACAAGGTTTGCATTTTTATTGATCATTTTTTTTAGAATGCAATTTAGACTGGCACAGAGCTTAGTCTTGAAATTGACAGGCAACACTACTCGTATCTAAGGACGAATTCATAGTTGCCCCGCTCCACTCATTACAGTTGCTAAAGACTTTATTTAGATCGAAAATGTACAGAAAGAAAACCCTCCACAGATTTCATGATTCACGTGTTTATTTAAGAACAAAATAGAGCTCAAGTAATATAAGTTGTTTTCCAAGTTTTCATTTCCAATAGAAAAAATGGCGAGAGCCCAAGTTTTCGGAGCTTATTTTCATATGTAAATGGCTGAGTTCCGTATAATTATAGAAATTTTTCTGAAATTAAAAATAAGAACAACAGCTGAACTCCGTGAACTCACTGACACAAGTATATATTTTTATCATGTAATTGCTTTATATGCTTTCTCAACGCTTTTCTCAACAATTTTTCAAAGCCATCTTCACAGCGGAAAAGAACATGGTCGAAAGCCTGGAGCAGAAAAACTGTTGGGATCAAAAATAAATCACTGCAGAAAAAAAACAAAAGCCTAATTTTCCGAAAACGGTCTTCAGCTAACCACTGCAAACCGTCATGCAAGTGCAAAAAGAACAGACCTTAAAGAGGGGGGATATTACCGGAAGTTTATGAATGAGTGAACATATACTACGCGAATAGTGAACCCTACATGCTATGAATGAACACACACAAACACACATGCAGCTAAGGCAGGGAGCTTGGAGAGGAAGTTGGAGGGGGATCTTTCTTCAAACGGGGGAAGATTTGTAGGTGAGCATATGGTGGGTGCTCGTGTTGCTTTCTTCTTTTTTCTTTTAAAAAAGAAACCTGATTATTGAGTGTTGCTTCTAAACGGCCAATTTAGATATAGACACTGTGATATGGAGAAACTTGAAAACGTTCGCTGTGACGGCAGGAAGTGGCGGAATTAACGTAATGAGCTGACGATTGAAAGGCTGGAAAACGTTGGTGCAAGAAACCGTTTTGAGCTTAAGAAAGAAGTTGAACAGATTAATAAAACGCATTTAAAAACGAGCGAAAACGATTTCATTACACTCTGGCTGTTTGCTTACTGTCGATTAAAGATGTGATTCAAGCTTAAATATATTACTGTTTAAAAAGTAACTACGTAGGCTTACAAGAAAAACCTAAGCCCAAATAGTTCATAAGAATTGAATAAATACCTTTGTGCTGAAAAATGAAATAGGAATAATCGACGTTATAGCACAAAATTTGCAGATTCTTGCAAATTTTGAGCGTTGTAACGTTGATTATTCCTATTTTATTAGAAATAGTTCATGTTCTCAAATCATCTTTTATAAGTGAATTCAGTTTTGAGAGCAGTGATAAGTGATTTAAAACTTTTAATAGTGCTAAAACAATTGTTGTGTAGTATGTGTTGTGTAAGTTATAGATTTGTTTCTAATGATTGCTTTATAGAAAAAGAAATCCCGACTTATGTAAAAATAGTAGAGGATTCTATAATCCTTCAGGCGTTGCAAGCTGTATGTCACATAACGTCCGTCGTGCCCATCTCTAAGATATAGGAAAGGATGAGATACAATTTGAAGACGCTCGCCACGAGCGCTCAGAAGCTTTAATTTGTTTTTGAGTGTTCATTATTTGAGTTGTGTATTGTGTGATATTTACGTGTGCTTTACATGTTAATAAACTCTTGTCACGAAATGAATTAGATTGAATCTAGTGCACGGAGGTTCCAACAATTCGACCCGGAGGAGAAATGAGAGAGGATGAGCAGGAAGAGAGCTCTTCGGTCTTCCGAACTTGTTTTAATTCCGAATTTCTTTTAAGGAACTTGTTCTTTCCAAGAGAGAAGTGGGAGAACGCTTTAGTCTTGTGAATTTAATTTTGAACTTTTTTTTTTTTTTGAAAAAGGAACGTCTTCTTTCGAACTTTTTTTACGGGAGAGAGAAAGAGAAGGGCGAGAGTTTTTCGGTCTTAGTAACTATTTTTTATTTTTGAACTCCTTTTAAGGGAGAGAGATAAGGGCTGTAGCTGTTTGGTCTTCTGAACTTATTTTAAGATATTAATATCTTGAATGCGAACATTCCTATTTACAAAGTTAAATCATTAATCAAAGTTGTTAGAGTTAGATATCACAGGTTAGCCTCAACCTTTTTGTAATTTAATAAGAATTAATTTCGATTTTTTCTATGACGAAAATACGACCACAAATCAATCGGAAAACCTGGCATTAAAGTAAAAAATTGAGTGAATAACGCTGTAATACACAAAAAAGTTAAATATACTTTAAGCATATGTTTCAGGGTGATACCCCCCCCCCCCTCTCTCTTAAAAAGCAAAAAAGGAAAAAAAAATGGTTAGAACTTTGGTTGCAAGTGCAAGCAGGAGTCCCAGTCACCGTCACCAAGTTCATTACTTTTTCGAATTGAAAGAGAGGCTTCTTGTACGCCCGAAAAACTTGCCGTGTCATGTATAGTTTGCAGCTTCATGTGACTCACACTACTCTCTCTTCTAACAATTAAATTCAACACAAAAGCTATTACTTAATGGAAAGTAATTTCTTAATAAATAAAATATTAATTCAAGTAATTTACTGCAGTAAATAAGTCCTATTCTTTGAATTTATCATTCAGTATTTTTGAATTCGTTTGGTTCAAGTCAAGCTAAAATTTCAGGCTTATTTTGGCACAAATTATTACAACAAAACGCCGGACAATAGGATCGATGCATCGGTTTTCATTGAAAATATTTAAAACGGATTTCATTAAAAACATAAAAATTTAATATTAATTTTCTCTATAACTGCAAGAAAAAATAAAGGAAATTACTTACTTTCCAAATACTGCTGTTGCTGACTGCTTGAGTTATTCATCGTCGTTTGGTTGTTTTTATGCTCTGAGAGGGGCAGAATTTCCCCTTGTTGAAAGAACTCGTTGAAATCAGGCATACATACGGACTCGTACAAATTAGAAGGCACGTTTTCCAAATTAGGATGCTCTTTTTCAACGTCTGCAACAAAGAAATTCGCCATGAGTTTCTCCACACAGTAAATAGACTTAACGAAAATGATATTTAACATTCCGTTAAAAACAAATATTTGAACAAAATCGCTACTTACCTTGTTCGACCAGGTAATTAGTAAAGTAACAATTAAATAAATAAATAACAAATAATGAGATTAGTGGTACATTAATGGAGAAAAAAAATATTTGAGTACGGCTACATTGAGTGGATTTTGCAATTCATTTCTAAGCTTGCTTTGAAATCTCATATGACTTTATTTCCTTGCAGTAAATATATACTTTCAGCAATCATGTCCAATAACGAGTGCAAAGCTTAAAAAATATTTGTATTGTACAATTTGTACAATACATATGTGTATATTGTACCCAAAAGCGCCAATAGTTGGGAAGGCACTGCAACTTTCGAAAAATTTCCTAATTCGTCAAATTTGGTCCAAAGATTCGGCAATTTTTGATACAGTATAGCAAAACGGTTTTATTGTTATTATTATTTTATAATGACATTTAGTGTCATTTGATCTTGTTCTGTGCACGAACTTGTATTTTAGCATTCGATAAAACTCGAAGATTCATTCGGCAAATTAAGAAATTCCCCTCTCCCAGAAATTTAAGTTCGGTTTGTCCCAGTACATGCCACGTGGATTGTCATCAAAAAGTACGAGGCAAAATAATTTCAGAGTTCAAAATGGTAGAAAAGATGAATCACCATTTAGTAATTTACAGTTCACTTAGTAAAATGAAATTCCAAATGGAATGCTTATTTTAAATTTAATCACTCAATATTTTATAAGATGTTTGATTTAGTGGTAGGAATGTATGCAAAATTTAATAGATTGTTCATAAAAATGAATGTCGAGGGGAAAAAACTAGAAAGGTCTAACATGAAAATTTATAACATCCTCGAGTTTCAGTAAATAGGAAACAAAAATTTCTCTCAAACAATCAATTCAGATCTATATTCTCTCAAAACACGTCGCTCAATTGTCTTTCATATCCTTCTCCGGTCCGAAAACTGAAATGGAAGGAAGCAGTGCTCGCCGGATGCCGAAGATAGCCACAATCGGGATTCAAAAAGAGCCTTTTTTTCATCCCCCGACATCCTATATCCTGAGGAAGGAAGAGGCGCTTAGTCAATACCGACAAAGCTAAAAACCACCAATTCCATGCTTTTTCACTGAAAATCGAAAAAGCCATACCATCCTGGTCCGAATTTCCAGTCCTGCGAAAGACCCGAGCACGCCAAGTATGACTCTGATGATGTCAAGACGTTCAAATTTGCAATCAACTTCCAGGAGAACTTTTTGGAACACCATCAGTAACTTCTGGATCTTGCAATTCATCCTACTAGACTAAGATATTCGATACCTCTAAAAACGGACACATTCTGGCAACTATGCGTCATCAAGATCAACCGAAGTGTCTGAAGAAGTCTAAGCTTCTGAGAGAGTTTCTCCAGTGCAATTTCAGATGGATATTCTGCGATCGTGTACTGAAGTATAGTTTTATTAACTTTTCAAAACACTGCCAAAGACGTTCTCAGCTCTTGCAGTTCATCTTACTACCTCAAACAACAATGACGCATTTCAACGAAGGATTCAAGATCAACCAAAATATCCCAAAACGTTGAAGCTTGAAGGAAAGCTTTCAGTGCAATCTAAGTTGGATATTGTGTGATCGTATGCTGATATTTGGCTTTATTATTTTCACCAGTGCTACTTTCCTGACCACGTTCAAAAGTTGATTGAAATATCAAAAAACGTTCATCATAGCTTCCGAAATCATTATTGCTTCCGATAGAACTTCCATCACCAAAGGATATTTTGTGATCTGTTACGACTACTTTAAAATAAAAAAGAGTCAGTTATCAAGCAATAACTCTAAAGCTTTTGTGGTGCTACCAAACATAAAAAAACATAGAAAGATGTTATCCTTTTTTCCATCAAGAAGCTAGTAGCCACAATAACGTTCTTAAAAGAACTTTCTAGGCCCCCAGCGTCAAGCATTTGATGTTGAATTATAAACTTTTTGTGAATGATCGGAGTTATCATCGGATTTTGCCATAAAAATATTGAATTTCAGGATAGAGTTTCGCGAAGGAAATCAAAAAGTGACATTAAAATATTCCAAAAATGCTGATCAAAACATCCGTAGATTGACAATAAAAGTAAACAAATGTTCTGTACACACTGCAAAAAGCAAACATTCTGCCTCATCACGGTAAACTTTAAGCTTGGACATTGCCGATCAATTTAAATGAAAAAGAACTGCTAATCTCAACTGTTAGAAAGGTAACACCCAACTTGACTTCTGTGTCTGGCAAATAAAGTCACTTTCCCAAGAATTCGCATTTCTCGATAAAAAGTTTATTTACTACAAAATATCAAACATTAACTTCATCAGAAATTAATTCGGGAAAAGAAAACAAGCAATTTTCATGGAAATCACCTGTTGGTTGACAAGTATGTCCTCCCACGGAAACCGCATGAACCGAAAACGTGTTCCTTGTACAAGATTGTTCTTACATGTTTGCACTCTTTCAGCTGAACCAACGATGATAGCAGCTTTTGCAGAACTTTCCCATGAGAGATTTTTACCATGCGAGGTAATTACCCCCATTTTAAAGCAGGTGTCATTTCTAACCACAGAAACAGATTGGGAAAACTGATTGAAACCCGAGCTAAGGGCATTAAAATAATGTTTTACAATTTGCAGACAAATTGGATTGCAAGAAAAAATATTAGAACGATTACAGACTTTCAAATCCAACACGTGGAATGCTATAGACAGGTATGTCTTTTTGATACTTTTTAAGTTGATTAGTATTTTTAAAACATGTATTGGTAATTCATTCAGCAGCTTTTGGAAAAGAGCTTCTAACTTTTTTCACAAATTTGTAACTGCGTTCGCAATATGTCTCTGCAGTAATCTAAAAATGGTAAAAAAGCTCAGAAATAGAACGTTTACTTTTAAGGACTCGTCAAAATGAAGACTAATTTCGTCGCATACAAAAAATCATAACAAATTTTGGTCAGCTTAACGATAGGGTTACTATGTCAGCATTTAGTTATGTGAGCATTTTTCACGAAGCAATTTTTCCAAATACGACGAAGATTTCGTAAAAGTTTAAGCAGGTATTTATGAGTGAATATTTAAAAAAAAGTTTTGCATTTTCTGCGATAGTTTTAAGCATTACGCCTAAAGCAGTTCCATCCTTAACAGTGCTCTCTGTTTGAAAAAGATGCGCAAAAACTTAATATCAAGAGCAAACACCAACTAAAATTATCTCGAAAATTAAAAACAGACATACATCAGGACTGAAATAAGTTTTAAAATAATTTACCCGGAGTTACTTACAAACAAGCTTGATTATGTGGTCTTCTATTTAAAGTTAAATTGAGTAAACAAATTAAATCCGTGTCCGAAACCAGGTAGTATGTGATGTCGGATGAAGGATGAGAGGCTGGGATCGTGTAGAGGAGGGAATCCCTTTCGACCAATGTGGTTAGCGGAATTACGGGTGGTTGCATACATGAATATAACGTAGGTGCGTACATGTTTTTTGGGATGCTGTCATGCGCTGCTGGTTTAAGAGAGGCGGGAGATGAACTGAAAAAAGAAACTGTAGATTGGCTATGGGTGTGTAAATTGGTGTCACATTTCTGGATCGGAGTTGCAAAAATATCAATCCTCTCCAAGACGATTTGTAGGGATTATCAATTGATGGCAAAGATTGTCATTGAGGGTGATTTTCAGTCTATAATTTACAAAAAAAAAATTCTAAATATTCATTTTTCATTATTTTCTATAATTTAATAAAAATTAGGATTCATATTTTGGTTTAGGAAAACAGTCTATGCATCTCGAAATTTCACTTTTCTGATAACTTCCAAATATTTGAGAAAAAGCATTTTTGTATGGTTGATTTTTCTGTGGAGATTTTTTGAGTGTAATTTCGTTTTTATATTCTATTACGAAGAATTTCATTTGAAGTGCAGTGAAAACGAACTTTTACTTCTGATTTTAGCAGATTTTTCAAATTTTTGTTCAGAAAAAAGAAAAACTTCTCCAGAATTAAATTTCTTCCATAATCAGAAAAAAAATATTACTTCACATTTTAAATATAAAAATCATGAGGCAATTCTGATCGCTTGTAATTTCATGAAATAGATGTTTGAGATATGAATATATGAAAACGCTCTTTTGCTTTTGTTCTTCAGTTTTTTGTTAAATTGTGATTAGTTATTTTTCTTATTGTATCAATTTTTCCTAACATATATCAACTCAATTGTAAATTTAGGGAAGATCTATTGTTTTGGATTGATGGTTCTTGTTTAATTATTGAAACTTAGTTAATAATTTGAGGGTGTTCTTAAATATTTTTGAAGCCTTTTTTAGATTTTTATTTATTTATTTATTTATTTTTCCAGTTATGATGTTCCAGCTCAATTACTACATAATACTTTAACTGTATTCACAGTCATTCAGCTCGAAGTAGTTTCAAAAAAAAAAAAAAAAAAAAAGAAAAAAAAACGCGATTCTCCAAAATTTGGTGTGTTGCATGCGTACTACAATGGTTTTGCTGATTCGACAAAACTCTTATTTTGAAGAAAGCATTGAAAACACGATGTACGTATTAAATTTTATTACAAACATTGCTGACTTTTTACGCCAAGTTTTGATTTGAATCATTACAAAAATAACTCTTATTTGCGTGGCGCTAATAGATCAAACACAAAAATAGGATTATTTAAATTTTGTTTCCTGATTAGAAAGAAAAACCTAATCGATTAAACAGGAATCACAAATCATTCCAACAAATTAAAAAACTAATCAAAAGTCACCTGACCAAACAACTAGGCCTTATCGAACAAAAACCACGATAAAGAACCCCTAATCAGGCTGAGCGTCGAGATAAGAAAAGCAAAATAAAAGCACACCTATTTGAATACGGCTGATTTACTGCAGGAAGTTTGCGAGCGCCTTCAAACAAAGTCCATGTGTGGGCACTTTTTATGTTTTGCCGAGTTCTTTCTGCCGCAGGGTGCTGCCTGGCTCTAGTTTACTTCCCAGTAGAACGAAAAGTCCTATTTACATTTACGATTTCGTCTAATACAGTGGGAATAAGTTTTGGATGGACCCTAAAACTGATTTTTTTAGTCTACTTTCCACAGAAGGCCTATTTTCATTAATGCCCTACACTGCAAAAAAAAAGCTGTTGTTTTTACAGTATAATACTGGCAGCAGTTTTCAGTAAAAGCACAGTAATAAACTGTAAAGCTAGCTATTTTACGATTTATTACAGTAAAACTAGCAATTTTACAGTCTACTACTGTAAAGTAAGCTACTTTACTTTATTACTGTAAAATTAGCTGTATTATACTGTAAAATCATCTATTTTTACAGTGTATTTACATTAACGTATATCGTCTGAAACAGTGAAACTTCTAAATCAGTTTCGGGTGGACCCCTAAGGATTGATTTTTTAGTTCATTTCCTAGTGAAACAAGTTTTATTTATATTAAGATATTTCGTCTGATACTGTGAAAACTCAAATCATTTGGATGAACCTTAACACTGATTCTTTTAGTTTACTTTCCAGTGAAAGGAGACTTCCTATTTATGTACTTTGTCTGAACAGTGGAAATCCTAACTTGATTTTCTTTGTTTACTTCCTAGTAAAAGGAGAAGCCCGATTTACGTATTGTCTGATACAATGGAAATCCTAAATCGATTTTTTTAGTTTACATCCTAGTGAAAGGAGAAGCCCTATTTTCATTTACGCATTTCGTTCTAATACAATGGAAATCCTCAATCAGCTTTTGGTGGACCCTTATAATATCGATTAAAAAAAAAAAAAAAAAACATAGCAGAAGCAAAGCGGGCGTGGACTGAAATTACTTTCACTATTTATTTCATACTACTAAAATAATTTATTTTAATTGCAATCCTCAGATATATATATTTACGCAAAAAGTGACCAAAATGAGTTTTGAAAAAACGGAATAAAAGGTAGAAATATAGAAAGGTGAGCCAGGTGGACTTTAAAAGCAGTTAAAGAATAATGTGGTCAGAAATTGAGCATAACAATCAAATATGTTATGCCCACACCTTGCTTCCAGTTGCACAAAATCGGAATGGTTCCATTCCATCAGTTGTCAGGAGTGCAACGGCATTTTCGGACAAAATTTCGTCATTTCCCGCCTTTTGAATTGCTCCACATCCTCCCCATTGTTGGGCAGACGATTACAAAAACGTCCCGAGGCCGCCGGACGAAGGGGGTGGAGAGAATTCTTTCCGAAAAAGCGAGGGTCGATCTCGCCGGAAGTGTGACGTGCCATGATTCCACGATGGAATCAGAGCAGCCGGAAACGAACAGGTGTATGAAAGGGGGCATCCTGTCCATTTTGCTCGGCCATATAAGTTAGGACCCATACAAAGAGTCCAGTTTTATTTAGGACAATGCCACCCCATGAACCGCAGCAATTAAGGTATTTGTTAACATAGGAAATCATTAACTAGAGGACATCTCCAATTAAGAAACTTGTCATACTATGTTTGGCACTTGTCTTAACGCCAAAATAAATTGAATCAAATCAGAGAACTTATTATTTTAAAAATCAATACACTGACTGGAAAATTCAGACCAAAGAATTACTGTGATTCTTTGAGAGCGTTAAGATAGCTGTAAATTCTGGCAAATAGCATGTACCGGTAGCAAAACGAACAACATATCTATCTCTAAAGAAATGAAGCGAGGCTAACTTGAAAGCTCTACGACGATTGATTTTGATTGCAATTTCGCATTTGAAATTTCTGCAGCACCAGTATATTTCAGGATTTGTATGACACATACACTTACGACCTGAAATAATGAACCTATTGCTCATCTTGTATTAAAAAGTACAAAATTATGCATTCCCAATTGAAATTCATTCTGCTTCAATTTTTAATGCATAATTTACTTGAAAACTTCAGATATGTATTGCTGGTTAATGATTAAAGCCAGACGTTGCCGGATATTCGAATATTCATCTTTTAAAAGACACGAATATTCGAAGGCAACAAATACGAAGCTTAATAATGTTTGGTGTGAAGAACACATTATAAACGATCAGTTCTAAGTCTTAAACTGTTGTAGACTTTAAAATGGTATAATGGTATTGAAAATATTGCGTCCAACAACCTTTCTTTGCAAGCAGGTACCTAAAATCCTCAAAAATTATTCACCAAGATTAACCAACCAACACTTAGGACTACAGAGCTCAATAATCCTTTAATCCAGCAAAAGTTCAAATTATTTAACTCAAAGTGAAGTCTTTCAATGATTATGCTATTCTTGACTGAAATTTTCCAACCATTATTCATGTTTGGTTGCAAAGTTCAAGTAAACGCCCTCAATTAAACTTTTCAATCGTCATCCCCCCACCCCCTTCCCGCTCCTGAATCGAAATACTACTAGAAATGCAGGTACATACCTTTTTGTAGTATGTCTAAGTGTTCCAAGAGTATGTCACCCATAAACGGGGGCGATCTGGCCAGGAAGGCTTCTTTGGACAAGGCACACATTTCTTTACCAGACATATTGAAATTGGGCAGCGCAGTTCCTTCTAGACTGAATTCTCGAGTTGCCCAGTTCAACCAATGAGCGACTTCCATTTCTTTCCAAAGACGAGGATCTAGAAAAAAGAAGAGAGTCCAACTTCAACGCATGCTTTTACAAGTAATGAAAAAAAGCAAATTACTTTACAAAACTAGGAATAATTTTTTAAAAAAACCAATTAAATAGAACTCTATTTCGTTTGTAAATAGCATTGAGTGACGAACAAGAAATAATTTTGCACAAATAATACTTGATTTGGTTTTGATCGATTTTGTTTCTTTGTGATTAAACAGACGAGTATTAAAAATATTAGTTTTAAAACTTAGAACCATCTGGCATATCTGACAACGATAGCATGCAAAAGAAATCGAAATCAATAAAAAATACTAGAATTAATTCCGTTTTAGATGGCATTTAAGTACCATAACCGATGTATAATTCATTAAAGCTGAACAACTCATATAATCATCGATTCCGTCACCTGCTTGCAGAGTAATTAGGCGAAGCGCGTGTCTATATTTAATCCCCACTTTCTCCTCTTCAGAAATCATCAATGTAGAGGTAACCTTTTAATCTTAGGTGAAATAATCGGTCAGATGCATGAATGCAACGGTGGGCACATTTACTGAATGTGCAGATGGGTCGCATAATTTGGTACATGAGCAAAACATAATTTTTTTGGGGAAATTATCAGTTCGTCTTTTTTTCAACCAACTGAGCATCATTTGTGCAATTATTTCAGAATATATTTTATCGCTTTAAAGCAGGGAAAAACGGCAACTGTTCCGGTGGTCCAGAACCAGCTCATGGAAAAATTTGATCAGTTCTAGGAAAGTTCAAACTAGTTATATTTACGTTAAATATTATTGTACGCGAATCATAATAAAAATATTTTAATAAACTCATGCAAAGTATCTAAAATAACTTTTTTTGACCACTAAAAAAACACGGAACAGATCTGATTTTTTTTCTTTCTTCAAATTGTATCAGTCCAAGAGACAAAAAAAAAAAGGCAGATAAATGATCGTTTTAAGGAAATTTTACTTAAGATACTACTGTTATAGCAAGTAAACAACTACATGATGAAAAAACAGCCTGTAAAAGAGCGTTTAAATCAATGAATTAAATGGGGGAAACTCTCAAAAACCTGGAAAATCTTCAAAGTTTTAAAAATTTCAACTGTTTACACTTTTTCGTAATTCACCCTTTTAAACTTGCTTAAATTCAGTCCAAAAATTAATTGGTTTCCATTATCAACTATATAATTAATGTTATTCATTTTAGTTTCCAGCAACGATGAAAAAGCTTGTTCCAAACCGACCAAAACAGATCAAGTGTAGTAAAAACTAAAGAAAATAAATAACACTAAAACTAAAAACTAATGCGGGTAACAGAAAATGCTGGAGGTTTACCTTTTGGGATGTTCCTCAGGACTCGCTCCTTTTCCCAACTGCTAAAACTCGCCCTCAGAGCTTGCGTCATTTTTTGGTTGGTTCCAGGAGTTAAAGGTGGCATTTGGGTGGGCAAATCTGCAAGGAAAAAGAAAAATTAAAACAATGAAAACTTTTGTTTCCTGTGAAACTTTAAAATTTTTAGAAGCCCATTTAACTTGAGCCCAAACTAAAGCTAGAATTCTGCTCATAATGGAAAAAGGGACTTGGCAATTTCAAAACTAATGGAAATTTCCCGAGAACACATAAAGCTCCCAATTCCCAGCCTTCTTTTTAAAGTGTAATTTTTTCGAATTACTCGGATTCGCTTACCAAATTATTAAGCCTCTTGGACGACAGAATAAACTGTGAAAAAGTACGTCGCAATATTCTAGCAAAAAAATTCATAAACGAGTCAGAAATCGTTTTTAAAGAAGAATGAGCTTCAAAGCGAAATTTTGGAAATAATCGGAAATATTTTCTCAAAAACAATCAATTCTTTTCGATAAAAGGAAGGGAAGTTCGCGTTCCATTGAGCTGAAGAGTTTTCAATCAATGGAGATTTCTTCTTGCACCTCGCTTGATAATCGGGAAATTAAATTCAACCCACAAATAAAACTTAGCAGGGGGAAATAAGAAATGTGTTTCAAGTGGTGTGAATGAGCGTTGAGATTTCCGCCTCGATTTGTTTGAAGAATTGTGTACAACTCCTCCTCCAGCTTGTTTTTTAGAATAACCCTTCAAAACGTCCAAAAGAAAACTAAAAACAGATTTTTACGAAAGATTAAAAAAATAATAGTAAATCATTTGCAAGAATTTTCTCTTGGGGGAGTGGGAGAAAAATTGGATTAGGACTATCAGTTTAGAAATTGTGCAATCAAGGATTTCCAAAAAAAAAAAAAAAGAAAAGAAAACCTTTTCATTCATACAAAAAAAATATAATTTACTATGAACGATCTATTAGTGCTTAATTTTTTAGCTTCACATTTCGTTTGGTAGGCTTTTGTAACTGGATTTTTCTTTTTAACTCAGGGGAGCCTATTCCCCTAAGAATAACAGAGCACAAATTTCAAGATAAACCTTCTATGTACGAAAAGCCCCCCTCCCCAAAGAAAAATATCATAGAAACACCCCCCCCCCTAAAATTTTTTATGGCGCAGCACTCGCCAGCCCCTCTTCACCCATGTCCAACCGGAAAAGTTCTTATGAATATCAATCGAAATTAATATCTGAGCGACATTTTTTAGAAGATGATGAGGATTTTCTGTTTATGTTATTCTTGTATATAATTCAACTTCGCAGAGATAGCCTATGACTCCTCCTTTTTTCAGGATTGTCCATTTTTAGGAAGGAGTGATACGCAGATGAAAATTGAGGAAAGGGATTCACAATTAATGGGGGAATTTGAATGGGTAGAAATTCTACCTATTTTAAGGAATGGACTCGTTTTCTCATTTGATTGACACCGGCCATCTCGTCGCGGTTGAATTATATTAAAACAAATTTCAAAGTGATGAGCTCTCCTCCAAAGAGGAAGGGCCGCATGAGTGCAAATGATTTCACAAGAATGAGACAAAAAAAGACAATTAAATAGAAAATAATAGCTTTTAGCAATGCAATTAAATTGCTGTTGAATTTGATTGTCTGAAAGAATTAACCCCAAAATCGGAGTCTGCCCCTAGTAGCACACTTCGTTTTTTAAAGGTTGTAAAAGGGTTATTACCGTTGTGACAACCGCTTAAAAACGTTTAAAGGTTATTTGTGCTACCTGGGGAGGTACGGCATACGAGCATACTTTGGCGAAGAACTTGTTTATTTATTTATCCGATTTTTCTGTAAATTTTAATGTTGGAAAAGAACTGATTTTTGAAACTCAAAGCAAATAAGAAAGTAGAAATTGTCAAAATTTTTCGGCATTAATGGATAATTTCCTCTCCTCCTGTCTTCCCCTCCTCCACAAGAAAAAAAAAAAACTTTGTTGTGGGCAAAGTGAGTCAGGGGTCACTCATGGTTGGGTAATCTATTGGGCTTACTCATTTTGATTTCACAAACATGTATCACTTCACTCCCTCAGCAAAGATACCATACATGCGACCCAGAATTTTTAAAACCATAACTAATAATAATAAAAAAAAATCCACCTCCAACTCCACAATTTCTAAAGAGGCTGCGATAAAAATCTCGGGGGGAAAACCGCAGTTGAGAACATGACATTGAAAAACTGGCTTTCATCGATGTTGGAACTGCACGCTTCACGTCTTCTGTCCTTGGTGGCACGAAGCCAAAATGCCATTGGATTTTTTTTTATTTCTACCCGATACTCGGAGAGCGCCACCCAAACGATCAGAATTTGCTGGAGAACTAAAGAAAGTGCGCAACAGGTATTCATTCCACCCCGATCAAAGATTTACTCAAACGTGAATGCTTGAGAATCATTACCAAGGGCGAGGGAAAGTCACTAGGGCAGAGAACTGGAGGCGAGGTGGAGGGGCATATTGACACAGTTTTGAGTTTTTAAAGATGGATGTAAATGGCATAATTTCTACACTAAAGAAAAAAAAATGCCGTACTACAGATAATCTATTACAAACTGAACTTCTAATAAGGTGTTTACACACACACAAAAAAAAAAAAAAAAAAAAAGAAAAGAAAGAAAAGAAAAAAAAAGAAAAAAAAAAAAAAAGCAGTACCACTAGAAAATCGCTAGAAAACTGGATTTGCATAAAGTTTTCTAATAACAGAACACAGCTTATTCTTTAGTAACGCTACCAATTATACATAAAAAGTAGCTGTATCCTTATTAGGAAAGTTTACGGAATCCCAGTTTCCTAGAGGTTTTCTAGTAATACTAAAGTCTTTTTTTTTTCTTAGTAAAGTAACGATAAACTTTTTCTAAAGAAACATCAATCCCAAACATGGACAATGTAGTTACACACTATTACTTTCAGCTAATAAAGCCAACCAGTGAAACATTTTTTTTTTCCTTTTTGACTAGTTGTAGTATTCGAGTATAAAATAATTATAAATTTTGCAACTAGAACGTAAAGCCTTTTTTTCTAAAACACATACACAGCATTATAGTAAATCAAGGTTTTAACCATAGAGATCTTACTAGGAGTTTTGGATTCTATAAGAGAAGAGAGGTTCATATGACTAACAAGATCTCTATGGTTTTAACCTAAATTTTTTCCATTAACTTTTCTTTCTTTCTTTGAGCTGTCACTATTTTCACCAGTGAGCTACATTTTCAATATTAATCAATAAATTATTTTTTTCACAAAAATTAAAATATCTTTTAAACAAAAATTAAATTCATACGGTTGTCGAATATAATCAATTTATATGGCTATATTGCTGAATAAAAAGAATGGACCAAATATTGGACTTTCTAAAAACGATGCTATGTAATTACTACACTTCAACAAAAATACTCAAAATCGTCAATTGATAAACCAAATCAGAAAAGTAAGAGCCATGGGAAAGAAAGTCAAAAAAAAAAAGACTGGACTTAGAGGAAATCGCACTGCAACTACCATCCCGAAAAGAGGCAAAAGGTTCAATCACGCTCGTATAAAAGGAAGGCTTTAAATAAAGTTCCAGGCGAAGCGTGCGGGGGGGGGGGGGGGGGGGGGATCTGAAGTGTGTTAATAAAAGTCGAGAAACAACAGAGTTCAGGTTGTAAGCGACAGGTTGCTTGACGTTTCGTGGGAAGTCGGTTTTACTACGAAGGTAATTAAAATGGGTCTGGTTTTCAGTTCTGTTTCGCCTCGGGTTAAAGAGGCGATGGGAATGGATTTTCCCGCCGTTTGGGCGACGAAAGGATTCCGAGGAAGGGCCCTTTTATTTGCTGGATAAGAATGATGGGGCATGACGTAGGGTGTGATTAGGAGGTACAATGAAAACAGTGGGATTTACATGAGAAAAGAAATCTTTTATAAGCTTTTTGATAGTGCGTTGTCTGTGGTACTATTTGTTTCTTCCTCTGATTATAAATTTAAAGGTAAGTTTGTATTCTCTACAGTAGTTTTATCAATGGACGAGCAAGAAAAAAAAAGAAAGAAGGGGAAAAGTCTACCTTTTTTCATAATTTTATCGTATATCTGTTTTTATTTATGTACAGCGACTCCAACTCGGGTTGAAACATGTTTTGGAGAAAACAAAATGGCTTTAAAGCCAAAAATTAAATGATTATCGAGCATAACAGTTTAAAAGGTAACTTATTTAATTTTACAACTTTCACAACTTTGTTTTTTCGTAACAGGTATCTTAAAGCGAGCAAACTAGTAAAAAATATAAACGTTTTTGTTGAACACTATTGAAGATTTTAATGTACGATTTACTGTAATTATACATTTCACAGATTTCATTAAAAAAACTGCTCACGGAGAGTCCTCAAGGGAGGGGCAATCGCCCCTCCCCTCCCTCCTTGAATTCGCCCTTGACTAGGGGTTAGGGATGGTTATAATTTTGAAATTTGTTTTTCCTTTCAAGTTTAATGTTTCCTTAAGTCCCCCCACTCCTCCTTTAATACACTAAATAACTTCAAAGTGATACAGGGACGAAGTATTTCATTCCACGTCAATATTTCTATTTTAGTCTAGCAACTGCACAAAAATAGCCGGGCATAAACATTCCCTTTTTCATGTCTTGAAATTCTCATTTACACAAACACAACAGTAGCTTACATTTCCAAGCGATAGATACCCAGCTTTACGAGATGCTCTCGAAAAATAAACTGCTCTCGCTCGACGTAATTTGTCATCAAGGGGATATCTCCTCCGTTCTTTTTTTTTTTTTTCCTTTCCGTTTTTTTCCCCTTCCTTCGCGAAAAAACAAGAGGAGTTAGATTGAGGGATGGAAAATTTTCGGAAAAGTGAAGCTAATCATTTTCTTCTGTTTCAGAGGATTAATATTTTTTTGCCAGTAATAGAACAGGAATCTTTGCAACAGAAGGGGGGGGGGGACGGAGCTGCCCACCTAAATATTTGATTTTCTATAGTAAAACTAATGCAAATATGATGTACATTGGTTTCACATACCTTTTTTTCTTTTGCTAAGTCCCTCCAAATTCCAAATGTGAGTTCCCCCAAATATTTTTTTCAACTCTCTTTCTCTCTCTCTCTCTCTCTCTCTCTCTATATATATATATATATATATATATATATATATATATATGTATGTATATTAGTGAGGAGGGAAGGTGATCCGGGCACAGATATTTGAAGTTTGATTTTTGTCTCAAACTTATTTTGTTTACTTTTTCTTCTTTACAAGACTCCAAAAAATCACACAAACATAATAGTAGCTTACATTTTCCAGCGATAGATACCCAGCTTTACAAGATACCCCCAAAAATAAACTGCTCTCTTTCGACGTAATTTGTCATCAAGGGGGATCTCCATCAGTGGCGTATACATGTTTGAATTTTGGAGGGGGCCGAAGTAACCAAGCATAGCCACAGAGCCCGATCATTCTGTTACAGGACATGGGGGCACATTTCGGTTTCCGGCCCTCACCCCTCCCTTATCTTATCAGTTACGTGTAAAAAAATTCTTACAATACCAGAATGAAATAAAAATTTTTTGCAAAGATCAAAATTAAAAAAAAAACCTATCAAATTATCCAGAGAAAAATATACGTCGACATACACAGTAAACGTTCAGTATTAATAATTAATAGAAAATATACAGTAGGCATTTAGTATTTAGGAGGCGTTGTATAAAGTAAGTGGATTTTGGGCCCCCTGAAATCTATGAGGAGGGGCCCGTGCCCCGCGTGCCCCTGCGGTAATCAGGCTCTGCATAGCCAAGCTTATTTCATACTTCCGTTGGGGAAAGGGTGGTGGTTAGGGAACTCTCTACTGAAAATATTTCAAAATTGATGCCTTGAAAACCCTTTTTAAGCTATCTGTAATGACGTTGGGAAAAAAGTATAGATAAAGAAGCTGTCCCAAAAAAATTTGTGACATTGACGTTTTCAATTCGCAATTAAGCTATAATTCATTGAAAGAAATTGAGGGGGTAGGGTGCTCTCTCTCAGAAAAATTTCAAAATTTAGTGATAGAAAGGTGCTTGAGGGCTCTCCCGGAAATGTTTTGGCGTTGAGGCTCTTAACTGCAATTTTAAATTATTTTTGTTGATGTTTAGAGAAAGGGGGAGAAATTCTGAACCTTTCCTTTTTGAAAACACATTTTAAAATTATTTCGAGACAATTTTCCTTGATTTTGGGAGGGGTCCGGGTCCCCTGGGCCCACCCCACGCCCTTGATCTCCATCGTTCTTTTTTTTCCTTTCCGTTTTTCCCCCTTCCTTCGCGAAAAACAAGAGGAGGGAGATTGAGGGATGGAAATTTTCGGAAAAGTGAAGCTAATCATTTTCTTCTGTTTCAGAAGGTTCCCGCCCGATTTCAGGCGGCGACACTTGTGCCGAGGAAGAAGAAGAAAACTCGTTTTCGGAACCAGTTTCGAGACGCGTTGACACCAGCTGACCTCAGAGATGCAGGAAAATGAAAATAATAAGGATTCACTTCCACGCCTCGAGGAAGAAAAGAAGAATCGAACTGTTGCCATGGCCCGAAAAGAAAAATGTTTTCTTTTCCAGACGGTGACTCAGATTCGGGATGATTGAGAGTGCGTTTTTCGTTGAAGATGGATTAACTCGGAAACGCGCTCTCTCACGGGGCATTTTGGCCGTTTGTTCACTTTTTTAGCTTCCCCGAATCATTTAATAAGTTCTACTTCACTTCACCTTCAGTATTATTATTCTTTATTATTTTAATTAAAAACACAAACACGCGTTGAAATGATTGAACCTTTTTTATACGTGTCTCATGATTTTTCTCAGAAATATCGCACGAACAAAATTATTTTTCACTGCAGTTGATTTCTCTTTTTCTTTTTTGAGAAAAAGCTTTAAGTCATTTTTTTTAATTAAAGGAAAACAATTAAATTATCCCTCCACTTCTTCTTCGTTATTATTTTTTTTACTATGTTAATTAAAATTACAAGCACATGTTGAAATGATTGAAACTTTTGAATACGTGTGTCATGATTTTTCTCAGAAAGATTGCAGGAACTAAAGCTTTTTTCAACAAAATTGCTTCCTCTCTTTTTCTTCTTAATTAAAGAAATAGCTAGAAGTCGTCTTTTATTATTATTATTATTAAAGGGAAACAATTAAATCATCTCACATTACGTCCTTGATGTAAAATTGCGAACACAACCTTATTCATAACAGCTCAAGCAATTAATGGCGCAAAAAAAAATGATTAAATACGTTTAAGTGAAGTTACGTAAGTTGGAATTAAGTTAGCTGATTCATTTAACTGGGCGTTCTTTTGGTTATTTACTTCTCGGAAAAGTAAGATTAAAATTTATGTCCTGATGAATAGCTTTAAACTTCCACCCTAGGTATTACAAACAAATAACAATGAAAAACGTAAATGTTCGATGAGTAACATAATCGTAGTTTTCTGACAATTTCTTGTTGCAATTAAGTTTTAATTTTTCATTTTAAATAACTAATCAATGATATGCAGTATAAGTTTAAGAAAATTATATTTATAACGATTTTGGGAGAATGTAACACATATACGGACCACATCATCAGCCATTGGAGGCAGCATCTTTTATAACAAAACACAAGCGTGCTTAAATTTTAACTTCAAAAAAAAAAAAAAATTTTTTTTCTTTGCCAGTTCAATTTTTATGATTGAAATAAAAAGGTACATTAAAAAAAAAAGCTAAATTTTTGTAAGAATTCACAGGGAAAATTCAAAAGTCCCTTCTTTTTAAGAAAATGAGCAACTTAACTTTTTTCTCGCTTGATCCGAAAACAATCCTTATGCGTAAAATAAAAATTTAAAAATAACGTTTCATAGCATAAAACTCGCACATTACTGCATATTCTTGTCTTAGCTTTGCAAGGAACGCCTTTGTCTTTTCAGCCATAAGCTAATTTTTTTGCATTGGAAAAGGCGTTCCTTGTAGAGTTGAAACAAGAGTATGCAGTAATCAGCAAATTTTGTGCAATTAAACGTCGTTATTTTACTTGTCTCCACAACGGTATTAGGGCACAAAAAAGATTGCCTAGTAAGGATCGAAGCAGTTGAGTTGTTTTGTAAAAAGAGGTCGAGGAGGGGGGGTCCTTTTCCTCCTCAACTACCTTCTAATACCGTCCTTGTTTTCTTTAGTAAAAATAAAATTCAGCTAAAACTGTCACGGTGTACAAAAACTACAATATTTTTTAGCAATTCAAAAGTGACAAAAACACTTTTTGAAACAATCTTTAGGAAGAATTAGAACATTTATTTTTTTTCAAAAATTTCGTTTGGAATACAAATCGCTCATATCAAGCAAAGCTTGATGTTTCCAAACACAGTAAAAAAAGGACTCATCCTCCAAAATAGCAATCTCCTCTCAATATAAGCAGCCAGGGTTGATGGAAAGAGCAAAAATAAAATAAAAATCCCTCCCCCCCCCTCCCTTTCCTCAACGGGGGACTACGTGAGAAGCGAAGAAGCAGAGTAAGAGAATATGAAGAAAAAAAAAAGGTTGGAAAGAAACGGCTAACACCTGTTTTCCCAGGCTCCGGTCACGCGATTTCCAAGTCGTCCAATCGCAGCTTCCCGAAAGTGGAGGGGGGAGGGAAAAAAATAACCCGTACTACGACTTTGTGAATGAAAGTGCATGAACGCATGTGTGAGCGCGTGTGTGGAAAACGTAATGAATGAATGGATCCCGAGCTAGTACGTTTCTTTACCTGCCCAAGGCTCTTCTACGATGAAGGATTTTATGAATGAACCAGCACCGAAATGTACGTGTATAAATACTCGATTCGGGGTCGGATGTGGGGGGCGGAACTTATGAGGAAAATGCGATCGAAGGAATCGTGAGAAAGGAACGGTATTCCAAGGACGCTGAAATTGTGGACAGGGATTCCAAGCAGAACATTTTGACCAGAGAGATAAGGGACAGTTTTTTGATAATGGGATGAGTGCAAAGATCAAGTTGGAGAAATTATTTTTCACAAAGAAAGGATGTTGTGACTTTTTTCCCCCTTTCTTTCTCCGTCTGAACAGATAGGAAAATAGAAATGGATCATTCGATAAAAGATCACTAAACGAACTCATAGTATTTTATAAATACTCAATATTTTATTACTAACATTATTAACATTTCATTTTAGGAAAAAAAAGATTTATTTTTCTTTCTTTTTGATTGAAATGCCATAATATTGTATTCTTTTGATGAACGGGTGAATTTTTCATTTGAAAGTTGGCACTTTTTTACTTCATTCTTCAGAGACAGGGGGAAAGCAGTTCGATTAGTGAAACAGTTTCACCCTCCTCCCACATTTTTCCTCTCGTTTTAAAGGGATTGGTGCTCTGGGGGCTCATCGTTTGTAGGTTGAACATGAGTTGAAAGATCAAATTAAAAAATATATTTCTACTAAGAAAAGGATGTTGCGGTTCTTTCTTTCTGTGTCTCCACAGGGAAGATAGTCATGGATCACGAAAAATCGAACAGAATGAGATTGATTGTAACCAATCTCATGATATTTTACACTTAATACTGTGGCATTTTGGAATATTATGTTAAATGTTAAGCATAAGATTCCAAATTCATCTAATTAATTAATATTCGGTTGTTTCAGTACGAAATTTATTAGTATTCATTTCATCTAAAACTAAAGTTAATTTTGCTTTTTTAACAATGAAAGATTACTTATAAGTTTTCGGTTGATCAGAAGTCTTTTCTTTCTTTTTTTTTTTTTCATTTTACTGCATTTGGTATTCCGAAGTTTGTTTGCTGGTTAAAAAACTAATAAGACAGCTTCTATAATAAAACGAATGCAAAGATTAAATTATTAAAAATATTTTTATGCAGAAAAGGTTGTTGCTAAGTTTTCCCTTTCTTTCTCCGCCTTGACATGTTAGGAAAACAAAACATGAATTTTTTCTCTCGTTTTACTTCGATCTTATCACTGGCTGCTTGAAAAAAAAAAAAAAAAAGAAAGAAAGAAAAATAAAAAGAGAACAGTTTCGAAAATGTAATAAATCTAACACTCAAATTGGTGAAAGTATTTTTCACAAAAATCCTATTGCCCTTTTTGAGTCTTAACACAGAAAGAAAATTTACATGATTACATGAATCACTGAAAAGAATCTTGAAAACAATCTAAAGGCATTTTTACACTAAATAACAGAACATCTTGGCATTTTTACACAATATTATATTTTTTAAAAAGTAAAAGGTTTTTATTTCCATTTTTCTTAGCAATTGTAAATTGTTTTCGTTTGGTGTAAGCTTGACTTTAAAATTGCATTTTTTTTTATTACCCTTTAGATGTAGAAGAAAGATAGATCGGTGAAACCGTTTTTAGCATTTTTTTCTCTGGTTTTGTTGTGCCTGTCGTTTTAGGGTCATATCATTTGTTGATTGAAGAAATGAGGGGGATCTTTTGATAATAGAAGGGGAGCAAAGATCAAATTAGTCAATTGATTTTTCAGTAATGAAAAATGTTAAAATCTTTAAATAATAAGTCCCTAGAACGCCAACCACAACAACCAACAAAAAAAAAAAAAAAAGATGCAAAAACTATTTCACAAATCCAGTTATTTCTTCTACATTCAAAAGGTACAACTTTCCTTTCTTTAAGCAACGAAAGATTGTATCATCGTTTTTGATTGATGTTAAGGTAGGGTTTATCATTTTAGTTTTCACTTTTTTTTTTCCTGTATATACTTTGGAAGTAGAAGAGAGAGCCAGGGCTAGAGAAAATAAATACTTTCAATGGCCCTGAGAAAGAATGGGATTCACGAAACAGTTTTTATCCCTCCCTTTTGTTTCTAGGGGCTTTTCTTTTGATGGTTTTCTTTATGCTTGCATTACATTGATAAACAAGCCCCTTTCTACAAATATAAACAATTATAGTTTCACAAGGGACTTGTTAAGGACGTCATGTCTCAGGCACAAAAAAGTAAATAAATACGTAAATTCAAAAAAAAAAAAAAAAATTTTTAGACCTCTTTATAATGCATTAATTTCTAAAATTTTGCTTTCACGGTGATATGGATCTTTTGCACTTCGTGAGCATAGATTAGGCCCATGAGCAAAGATGGCATCGCGTTTAGACGACGTGCCAAGTTAAATTTTGCTGGTATGATTACAAAATTTATTTTTAACAAATAATCATTGACTGTGGAATGAATAATCAGTCACAAAAGAAATCAGTTTGCTTTTCTTTATGTAATTATTATTTTTTATTTCATTTATTTATTTTTCAGTGAACTTAATGAAAAAGCTTTTCAATTTCTTTCTTAAAAGCCTATTATTTTCTTTCAATTTTGTTTTTGGCCGGCATTTTTAAAAATGTTGCTTTCAAGAAATAAAATACTTTTGAGCTAATAAGTGGAAGAAAAATCAACAGGGTTTGAGCATTTGGGAAAAAAATGTAGGCGCATGTTGAGTGGTTGCAAGGAATCAATTTGTCGGATGTCTTCTTTTTTACAAAAGCCTATTTTTTTCTTTCTTTCATCCTTAAACATTTATCTGCATCTTTCGCAAAATTGTGCTACTTCAAATGTCTGTGCTTTTTATCTTACCTTACATTACGTTCTTATTTTAGTTAACTCCAAAAATCATTGAATTACCAGTAAGCGTTGACAAAAGTTGGCATCAAATGAATGTAAAATACAAACAATAGCGTTGAAAACCAAATTTGCAGGGAAGAAAAGGCAAATACAAGTTTTTGAAGTAAAGACTAAATCAAAAAGCTGCAATTTTTTCAAAATCATTTCTTAACGTTGTTCGTATTTTCACTTTGCCCGCAAAGATTTTGAGTTATTTTATCAATTCAAATGAACTGTTCTAAACTCTTTATTTAATGGCCGCCATCTTGATTAAGAGTAGAAAGAGCACGACACGTATACACTCTTCACTTTCTTTCTGAATTTTAATTTCATTGAGACTCAGTTCCTCTCTCAAATAAGAGACTCCGTCTAGGTCGTCCTTGTACGCGAATTTTTATGCATATTAAAAAGAAAAACATGGAAATCTCCCCTGCAGAGACCTTTAATTATCCCGAAGAGGTCGAGAGCCGCTCGGATAATTTTCTCTTTGGCCTTGGAAAGGAACACCGCGGCTACCTTTCAAAATTTACTTTCTAATTCATTGCGCCGAAAAAAAAAAAAGAAAAAGAAAAAAGAAAAAAAAATCGAGGGGGGAGGAGGGCAAGCAAGAAACGTACTTCATCTATCGGTGAATTCTACGTCATCACTCCTCCCCCGCGCCGCCAATCCGGCGACGGATGAAGAAGTGCTGGCCACTTGACGAAAGGGGAGTACGAACCACATTTTTCTCGAGGATGTTATTTGAAGAAGTTTTTTTTTTTCTCTCTCTCTTGGATTGTTGAATGAAAGGCGTTTTTCAACTACTTACGTTAGCGTAGTTGTAAAAAATTTTTCACTTAGGGTTGAAAGCAGAAAATGCTCTTTCGAATAACACAGTCCGCCAAACCCCCATTGTTCCACCTACTTCACCTACATTTTATTGTACTTTGTGTCAGCATCACAACTCTGGCCAGCAGGCTTGTACAATTTTTGAAATACTTCCAGAAATTTATTTTTTCGTGGCAACTTCTATTTGGAGTGAATGGTAAACCGTTTTTGTTGGCATTAACAATTGAAGCATAAATAGAGAAGTATTATTAAAGGTTTGCTTAAAACAACATCATAGAAAAATATTTGAAAACACTCTTCGTGTAAAACTAAATTTTGCTGTGTAAAACTAAATTTTGCTTTGAAAAAAAACGTATGTCCTCTTTTCCAAATAGGTTCTTACTTTGGACAGCCCTCGAAAGGGACAGATACAAGGGAGAGGTGATGGGTGAAATCGCCGCTCCCCTGAGGGACCCACCACTGATAAATTTCCAATATTGAAGTTCAAAAAAGGAATTTTTTGGACTATTTTTGAGGCTAGCGGCAGGCCAGGGCCCGATCAAGCCAAAGTGATACTCAGGTCCTGATAAAATTTTGGAGCCCCTCTCACAACGAAGTCCTTGCATTTTCACATATTTCCAAAAGAAGAGAAAATGAAAGAAATTTACCCCATTTTGGTGCCCAGGTCCACGGACCTGTAGGACCGTGCGTTCATCAGCCCCTGGCTAGCAAAATGGACTTTAAAGGCTCTCCTCAAGAAACGTTTCGCAATTGAAGTCCAAAACATATGAGGTCAACATTTGTAAACCAAGATGTGTAGTAAAGGTTATGTAATAAAATCTATCACCCCTCGATTGAAACATTTCTATGCCTGCCCTTGGCCTTCGCAGATAGAAAGACATCAACAGCTACAATTTGTTGGTGCCGAAGAACTAGGCACTATGGTTGAAGTACAGAACAACCCTTTATCTCTTAAAAGCGATAAACACGAGCGCACTGGTCCACATCACTAAAATTGCGATGGAGGAAAAAAAGAAAGAAAAAACGAAGTTTTAACGTATGACCTTCAACAACGCCAGTGCGCAAAACGTTAAGAGTTTGTTCATTACCTCCACGCGAGAGTGCTGCGCAGCTGTTGCCAATTTATCACGCTGCAATGGACATGTGGCGAGCTGAAATTTTAACCATCTCTGCGGCTTTTATTTCTGCCCCATGCATCTCCCTCGGGATAACAAACCCGATGCTAATGCAAGATGTCGGCTACCTCCAGAATCCATGCACAGATGGAAAGATTTTATTTTTCTTCTGGATGATTCTTAAAGGGGGCAACATCATAGGGGGTAGGGGTAAATCAACCAACTTTACCCACAACTAAAGATGAATAATAAAAGGGAAAGGAACTAAAATTTATATTTACTGAGCATTTATTCCACAAGAAAATATATATAACGAAATGAAATACGCGAACTCTAGTCTCTTCTTTTCTTTTCTTCTATGTTCAGTACATGTGCATAATTAAGACACTTTTAGGCATATATCTGTTCCAGAGTTTTAAACTTTGGCTTTTATTTATTTTATTTATTTATTTTTTTAGTTTTTGATATAAGAAACCAATATGTATCATAATATAAAGTATCCACTTCCTGAAAAGTTTTCTTGTGTTTAAAAAAATAATGATTTGAACCTGTCGCGGGGGCGTGACCGCACGGTCACAACCGCAACACGTACCAGTGGCGTATCCAGGAATTGATTTTGGGGGGTGCACATCGAACATCGACACTGTGATGAGAAAGGAAAAAAATTAAGAAATATGGTGAAATTTTAAAAATGCAGTATTTCGATTTAATTTTTTCTATTGAACGTTGCTCAAAGATTTTTTTTTTTTTCACAAAAATGAATATCATGCAAGAACAATAAGGCGCCGGTACATCGCTCATTTTCCTCTTACATTGTCATAATTACAGAATAACAATTAGTTTTGCTTCTTATTGTCGAAAACAGAAAATAATATGACAATATTTCAGTGTCCATAAAGTATTTTTCATTGAAAAAACCTGAAGCATAACATGAAGGTTGCATGTTTTTTCAAAATTCGGTGCCACCATTTTTTATAGTCTTACAAAATCTTGGGGGGTGCATTGGTTCCTTGGCATCCCCCCCCCCTGGATACGCCACTGACACGTACAAATCCTTATTTTTCAAGCACAAAAAATATTTATATAAGAAAGTTGATACTTCATATTTTGATACATTAATAGTTCCTTCATTCGAATGTATCACAGTTAAAAGCCGAAGTTTAAATTTCTGGGAATGAAGTGCAAATACAGTCGACGCTCGTTATAACGACCACTCGTTACAAAGACCATCCTAATATAACGACCAGTGAGAAAACCCCCGACTGTATTCCAATATACTCTATGTTCTACCTCTTATAGCGACCACTCGTTATAAAGACCGTTTTCTGTAGGACGGAGACGGTCGTTATATCGAGCGTCGACTGTATAGTCGAACCTGGTAAAAACGAGCTCCAAGGAAACTTTAAAATCCGTTCATATTAACCGTAGCTTGTTTTATCCGAAGAACAATGCACCACAAATCACAGGGTGGGGAACGGAAATTTAGTTTGTCTTGGCAGTAATTCGTTTTAAGCGAGTTCGAATTAAAGAGGTTCAGATGAAAATATATAGAAATGTCAGTAAATGGATTCAGCATTTCGACCCTGTACATTGAACTTTCTTTCTAGTAGCGGGACATTAAGGCACTGTAACAGGAATCAGGGATTAATTTCTAACAAAAAAAAAAAAAAGTGTGAGAACCCAATAGTACTCAGAACAATGTCCAAGCCTCCATAGCCTGCAGTGTTCCACCAATAGTTGCAAAATTCAGATAAAATCAAAAACTGCGGGAACAGATCTTTTCTAAGCTCCAATGCAAATTAAACCCTGTAAATAATTATTCGAAAACAAATGCAGTTTGATTATTAAATAAAATCAATTCAATTTCCAGCCCTTAAATTAGGAGTCGGGAGGGGGGAAGGGGGATACACTTCTAGCACTTTTAATTCAAATAAAAGAATTTTCACTGCCTCGGGAAACGTTAATTTAAGGTAGCGACGCGACGTAACAGGGACGTAAACAGGGAGACAGGTAGCTTTCTCCAAAGCGTGAAAATATTCCTCAACGTCGCTTGGAGGAGTGATGAAATATGCGAAAACAGAGAATGCTGCACTGGAAAGTTGAGTGCCGACATTAACAATATTTACCTCTTTTTCGAATAATAGAGGAAGGTAATTGGCGCTAAATTACTCTTAATTGAGATGAATTACTTTCGCAGTGGTTTTATAAAAGTATTCCAACTCAAACCCGCACCAATTACCTATTCTCCAGAGAGAAAGTTTTCGAAATTTTGAATTAAAAAAAATTAAAGAAAGGAACAATTTATTTCTTTATTTTAAAAATTCTAGTCACCAACCCGACTCATTTTTCACAATTCTAAATTTTATTTAAACTAAAAACCATGAAAATAAGCTTGATCAAATTTTTGAACCTTCTTTTTTCCTATTTCCAAATTTATAGGAGGGTTAAAAAATAGCTCGACAGATATATAAAAATTGTGCATCAGTATTTCACTACAACTTAGATTTTTATCCAGTTTGCTACATGAACTTGCATGCTTTGCTGTGCTTTTCAAAAAAGCATAATTTTTAGCAAAAAGAAGAGATAAACATGCGAAAGGGGACAATGTTTTGCCAGTCGAGTACAATCGAACCTCGATGATTCGAAGACGCTTGAGACAAACTGATTTTGAAAAGGCCCCTGAACAGCTATATGTAAAAACAAATTTAGCAGAATAGAACGTTTTATTTGCTCGAAAAAGACAGAAATACTTCTAGTTTAATAAAATTTAAGAAGTGGATTTTCATAACATTTAAATTAAATTTTTGTCATTCTCCAATGTTGTGAAAAAACAAAGTCGTTAAGTTTTTCTCGAAGCATAATGAATAAATCTGAATGTACCAGGCCCGTCATGTAGGGGAGGCATTAGTGGGGATATCTATATCTTTTTTGAGAAGAGTTAATTTAGGATCAGCATAGTCTCCAACGTAAAGCACAACCCACCCTCCTCTCAAGTCGATCTTGTATTTACACCAACCTTAGAAAGTAGATCTACAGTTTATTTAGGTTGAGGACCGCCAGGGGCGGATACAAGGGAGGGGCGATCGCCCCTCCCTTGAAGGACTCTTCTTCAGTAGTTTTTCGACTTTAAAGTTCAAAAAATTCAATTTTAGATAATCTTCGATGATACTATGAAAATTGGTTGGGATTCGGGGCCCTGATCTGGATTTTTTTCGAAATTGAAGACCGAAACATTTGTAATAAACATGTTAACTAGGATATGCGGTAAAAAAAAAACGGAGCAAGTCGAAAAAAAAAAAAAAAAAAACAATCGCCCCTCCCTTGGAATAGTCCTTATTTCACAGCTCTCCAATTCAAAGGGAAAAGTTTTTTACGGAAACAGATGTTGATTTAAAACTTTTGCAGAAGCTTTTGACAACTGCAACAATAGATTAAACTATATCAACAACAACAGCAATAAATAATTACATTTTGTTGGATTTCAGGGTGTTTAGTGATTCAACCCAAGTCCTGGATACCAAGATTACGACTCCTAAACGTAACATTGCGGTTTTCATAATTATACACTAAGTTAAAAACGAAGAGAACCTGCAGCTTTACTGCCGCTACGCGGCTTAGTCGCTTTACCAGTCATTTACAATGGTAATTAGATACATTTGCGCTATTGAATTTTCATGAAAAAAATTATATTTGAACTCTTTTACAACACACAACTTTAGACTACATGCGTAAGGTTTTATACCCAACTTCTGAATGTGGTTTGCAAAATATTTCCACAAATGCAATGTACAACGTAAAACTTTGTCGGTTTTTTCTTCTTCATTATTTTTTGTAGATCTATACTTATTGGCGTTTTAGGGAGGAAAGGCTAATTAACAGTTAGATGTTCGAAGCACATAAAGTGGGCAACCAATAACCGTTCAAAAGCATTAAAACCAAATCAGGGGTGGCTACCAAGGGAGGGGGGAGTCACGGTGGAGACTGCATCATTGAATTTTTAAGAGGCATAGCATTAAGGGAATACGCCATTGCTCTTGTGGGCACCCCGATTAAACATTGTCACACATTAGAAATAAAACCCACAAATTCGCACGTAAGTAGTAATGTAAAACAACACAAAAATCTATTAAAGGATAAGTACTTACAGCAGTTTAAGCCTTTAAGGATAAGAAAGCATTCCTGCAGTCTTTGTTGAAGTTACAGATAAACAACAACCAACTCCAAGGAATTTAGTATTATCCATTATTCACAAGGGACAAGAACATGCCTCCACACACTTAACTGTTTGTAAATGAAGATTATCTTATGCAAAAAGTCAATTCCCTCCATTAAGATTGCCCTTCAAAGATCAACCGAAGATCACAGAAATGATAAATTATTTTTGTGAATGAGATATTTCATTCATAATTTAGTGAATAAACCGCGCTCGACTAGAGAAGACTGGCAACTGCCCAACAGCTCAAACAGCTTTTTTAGAAGCAAGAAAAGCGAAAAACCCCGCTAAACACACAAGGAACTGGGAATGGAGGATAAAATGAATCTTTTTTGGAGAAAATAAGACCACACAATCAAAGATCATATATTTGCAAAAGGGGAGAGGGTTGATTGACAAGCGACGTGTGGGATGAGGAACGGATATGGGTAGACGCAAATAGGGAAAAACCTTTGATCTGCCACACTTGAAATTATGTCAAGTCAATAGTTGCATTCAGTCACTCTGTAATATTTTCTTACTACGTTTTGAAAGGAAAAAAGTATTTTACTTTCATTGATTTAAAAAAAAAAAAGTTGATTTGTTAGTGCATTGAACAGGCTAATTCAGCGGTAGGCAACCCGTCGATCGCGATCGACTGGTCGATCTCGAACCCGTCTTGAGTCGATCGCATTTTTTTTTTTTTTTTTTTTTTTTTTTTTGTACGTTGCTTTCTGTCTGAGTAGAATAAAAAAACAATAACTTCTAGTTTAAAATTAGGTTCGAGGTCCAAATAAGTAATAAAAAGTTATCTGACAAGTTTTCAAACTTTTTATTGTCAAAAAGAACTCTTTATAGTCACTATTTTATCAATTTTAAAACAAGAAATGTGTCAGAAAATATTTTAATGCAGGTGAACATAGCATTATGTTAAATGTTTAAAACTTCAACTTAATAGATATCTATATCCTTTTTGAGAAGAGTTAATTCAGAATCAGCATAGTCTCCAACGTTAAGCACAACCCACCCTTCCCTCAAGTCGATCTTGTATTCACATCAAACTTAGAAAGTAGATCTACAGTTTATTTAGGTTGCCGACCGCCGGGCTAATCCAACATTGCTTGGGAGAAGTTTTCAATGAAAATTGAAACCAAGTATTCGATGATACATATCAGTTCACAGGAAGAAAATGGAAACAACCGTAGAGCGCCGATTATTCGAAATTCAGTTAATTGAACTATCTAGTTATACAAACATAGGTTTTACGACTGAACATGCAAAATCGAGAATATTAAATTGTTTAAATTAAAATACATTTATGCTTTTAAATATTAACTATTTTGAATGAGCCTTGTGTTACAAGAGAAAAATAAGTGGATTACATCAAAAATCAAACAATTTTAGGCTTGAAGATCATAAGCAAATACTAACTTTTGTCTCCCTATTTTATTTTGAACGTCAATATTTCCAAGTATGAAACCCTTACCGCATTGTATCCTCTCACAATATTACTTCTAGTTTTATCTAAACAAGTTTAATTCAAGATTATTTTTTAGTTAAAAAAGATATTTGAAAAGGTTTTGCATTAAAAATTCCTACTTAACTTATTTACATCGAAACATTGCCATTTTCTGATACTCTTATATCAACTGAAATTGTGCATTTTGGGTTGTTTTCGAACATTATTTTATCATTTTATAATGACAAAAACGTACAGATTTGTTTGTTTTTAAGCGGCACTAAGTTATTGTAAATGAGAAAATGTCGGAGTACAGTTTATAAATGAAAATAGTAATCGTCTCTCTTTAAAACTCTTAATATATTTACGACAATAACGGAATCAATAATATGAAACATAAATCTGCCATTCTAGTAGACATGCCCATGTTATATTGTAAACCATTAATATTTTGCATAATTTATTGTATAAAAAAGCTTTTTTGATGCTTAACTTTAATTCAAATTATAGTTCAAATTATATATATTAATCATACATTATTTAATGCTTTCATAAAAATCGTGATTTCATTCATTGCGATTATGTTTTGAAAGTTAATATGATGTTTAAACTTTTTCTAATTCTTAAAATGAAGGGAACTTATATGTCACACGCAAACATGCTGGATACAATAACTAGATATTTCAAATGAAAAAGCCTAATTTCAAGTTTTTTCCTTTGTAAATATATTTTTCTTTAAAACAGTGTTGAAAATTTACCAAACACAAACTATTGAAAAATTATGTTTCGAAGAATAGCGTATAGGTTTAAGAAAAACATATATGGAAACAATATCGCTTTCATAGCTAAACGACAGATTATACTCAAAAGATCAGATCGAAGTTACTTAAAAAAGAACATACCAAAGCCATAGAACCAATTTACATAAACTGTACGGCGCAAGTTCGGTATCCACATGTCCTGAGCACACTTACCAACACACACACTACACACCAATATAAACTCAAAAGTCTGAGACCGCACTACACAGAACCTTCTCTGGTCAAGGTACTAACCAATTTTGCAAAAAAGATTCTCACCTTTTGTCGGCTTGGGGGCAATAGGTTTCGGCTTAGGAGCTAACATCATCCTATTGGGTTGCAGTATATCACAGTCCATAACTAATTCTGTTGATAACACACCAAAACTAATTCTTTCCCATTGACAGTTAATATACAACAGGTGTGGTGTGGGAACGCTTCTTTAATAATACACAACTGTAGCTCAACTGATAAGAGCAGGTAAGATCAAAGAGCCGCGGACACTGGAGCTGGCGACGATTCGACTTTTCAAGAACTTTGTCTCCACCGCGCTAAGTGGACAACAAGCAGGTAGACTGGACAGTAAACACACAAAGACTAGATACAATTACTTGCTGAATGTCTCTTAAATATATTAACTCTTAAATATAATTAATCTAACACAAAATATAACTCTTAACACATATCTTTGGAATAACAGCAAAAGCTGGTGAAATCGTAGCAGTGACTAGTATAATACCTGTGCTTGGTTAACATATAAAATTCTGAAAATTTTCTAAGAACTGTTTCTCCGAAAAAGGTGGAACTGATACCACAGCAAGCAACTTGTTTGGATATTTTTCAGCCCATTTAATAAACAAATGTTTAGTCTTGTCCGACAGGATGTTTTGATGTTGAAGCAAGGCACGTTCATAAGTTTCTAATTAGCAAACAATGACGTCTCCATTGACAGGAATGTATTTCAGAATGTTTTCGAATGTCGATTCGATCCCAGAACACACATCGTCCAATTCGAAACCGAAGAGCGCTGAAGATGACTAGATAGCTGCCTGCCGAAGCAGCTGTTGCCTAACACTGGAACATTACTTCAAAAAATACAACTTCTTGGAGGAACCGATATGCGCAGGAGTTCGTTTATGAATGAAGTGGCGGCACAGGCTGCAAACGCGTCGTGAGAGTTTTCTTTTTTTTTTTATTTTTCTTTTCTTTATTCTGTTCGAAGGGGGGATGGCAGTAGTGTGATGTTACGCTTCAAGGAGACGGGTGGATAGGGAGTTTTTCTGCTCCCCTCTCTTGATATCGAAATACTACTTCTGATGCTGCGGCTGGTGCTTTTTGGGGGAGGCCTCAATTTGGGGTTCTTTTTGTGCCCGGTTCGGTGGTTTGCGTGAGAAGATGGTGGAGGGGTATCCGCGGCTTGTGCAGGTACCTGGGCGGAAATGAGGACTGTTATACAAGGGGTGCACCCCCCCCTGCGAAGCTATCATTTCATGCACAGGTACAGAAAAATCCCAGTTCTTTATTTCACGCTATTTTAGGAGCCATTTTATTCCGTTTTACGCGAACCAGTGTTGACGTTCCTGTACTGGCTTTTTGGTAGATCTTTAATTATCTGAGTAAACGTATCGCACTCTGTTGCAGGAAAAACTTTACATTTTCTTTTATCAAATAAATGGTTATGTAAATAGAACATTCGAGGAATTTTATACAAACGGAAAATGAAAATTGGAATTTTATTACAGCTTTAACAGGGTTTAACTCTTTGAAAAATCTATTAGAAAAAACAGTAGGCAAAAAATATAATTGGCTAGTTTTCAAGTAACCAGTGATAACAGTGGAATTTTTATGTAACACAGTTTTCTTTCTTCGTCATACATTATTTGACACTCAAAGCAGTTTACATTTCGTAAATATTCCATAACTTGGATGAGGAGCCAAAACTTAATTAGAAAACGACAAGATACTGCCTAGAAGGCTTTACGCAAGCAACAAAATGGCAAAAATGGAAATATTGCTAATTTTCAAAATTTTCCTCCCCCCTCCTCCCACACATATTCCTGAAAATCTAATTTCTTTAAAATGCAGATTTATCTCGGGAGATTACTTATTAATCTTGTCTTGAGAAAAGCGAATAATAGATCACGTATCAAACTTATTAAAAGGCGAAAATCCGAGGAGGGCCCTTAAATTTTCAATATTATTATAAATTATGTTTTGCATACCATTCAACTATCAAGTAAATTTATTTTCGGTGTTAAACTCGTTACAGTCTACAATCCAACAGAAACAAATAGGGAACTAGTAACCTAACTACATAATTTTCGAATAATAATTGACAAGAAGCCTAAATGAATCACGTACATTAAAAAATATATCTTGTGAATTGATTTTTAATGGATTGTATATTTTTAAAATGGCTCTCCTTTTGGTATATCCTTTGTCGTTAGAATGATGCTTAATTTCATTTACAAGGGATGTTGCGAAAACCATAACTGATCTCAGTTTAAGTAATCTGCCGTTGCTGATCAATCAATTGGATGAAATTTGTTGGAGGTAAATAAAATTGCTTTTTATTACAATTATTTAAAGTGGTTAGCGTGTCATATTGAGCTAAGTATAACTCGTCAATTAATTTACAGTACTTTTTCCCCCAGATTGAAAGTGAATGTACGAGTCAATAAGATATGTTTTAGACATTTCAGAAAGCCGTATATGTTGTTAGCAACGGCCAAAACAGAAATCTGTTGTGGAAGCGGAACTGCAATAAAAGCTTAGCCGTGAAAGTAGACAACGGATATCATTTAAGGGGGAGACATAAAACTATCAAAATTAGAAGAGCAGTAATATATTTTGTTCTTACATTGGGCAAAGAAAAAATATTTCTGAATACATGAGAGAAACATTTTTAAAAAAATCCTTTCCCGAATAAAAAATCGAATAGAATTTTATTGCATTTTTAAAAGTGGAGCAGTAAATGTTTATTCCTGATAAATATAAGCATCAACTTATTATAATTAAGATTATTATTATTATTATTTTGTCTTCCTTTTTTTTTCGGAAGAAGAATATGCAGAAGATGGAATCCAATAACGATATTTTTTCTAGAACAGGTGACAAGTAAATTTCTTTTTCACATCGAAATTGAACTGGTCAAGGCAATATTCAGATCATGGAAAAGGGTGTTCTAAAAAGTTAATCTGTAAACTGGGGCAAAGTTTAGCTCCCAAAATAACTAAATCAAGTATCAAAATTTTGAAAAGAACGACAGCTCAATTTTTTCCGTCACTGTAATTAAAATTTTTTTTTTCGTTTACAGTTAAAAATAAAAATCAGTTAGGCTTTCTGAGAGGTTTGAAAAAAAAAAAAAATTGAGAAACTAATTCAAATGGAAGTGCAATTTCTTACTTCTTCGCTGTTTTTTCCCCCGCTGTTTAATTTTTTTAACTTTATATTTGTGCACACTTTATTTGTCTGTTTATTTGTTTTGTGGCCAAGGTTCTGAGAGCAAGTTTTGACTTAAAGGAATCGGAGCCCTAGATAAACAATTCAGTCAACGATTTTTAGAATAACGAATTTTTAGCTCACCGAATTAGGTGCAAAACTTTTTATACAAAATTTATAGACAATTTTACACCATAAAATACCTCTGTTCAATAATTTTACTATCAAATAAATCTACACTAAAAACACTAGGGAGGACTTGAATGCAAGAACAATGTGGTCTGTGATCTAGTAATACTTGAGAGAACGTGGCTTTGTAATAATTTCTGGATGCAAATTAAGTGAAAATCTCATGTCATTAAATTTTTGTGTAAATGTTTACATCAAAATCGCATCGATTGAAAAGAAAAGAAAAATCACACCATTTATAAAGTGATAAAAATCACCTTTACACATCATCAAAGTACAATTTGCAATTGAAGTGGGCACATGTGTATACAACACTGCCACGTACATAATTCACAAATCAAAACTCATTATCTTGTCAAACGCTACATTCCAACACATGGCATCGTATTCCCGTACGTAACACCTTTACCCCCCCCCCCCTACAGCTGTTTCCGCCCTTTAAAAAAAAGCGACACTAGCGGTGCGGGCTCGTACTACTATGGCAGTACCGCAGAGTATGGAGAAATGACCTCCATGCCAATAGTAAAGACTTTCTCATGTGACGTCACAAGTACGCAGGTTCTGCCTCAAAAAAATTCGATTGAGCCTCGTATGAGAAAACGAGACGGCCCGGTTCGATTTCCGGTTGCGAAGGTTTCGGTTTTGGTACAGGTTGCTGAAAGCAGCTGCCGGATACGTAGAGAAACTTGGAAGGGAGAGAGAGAGAGAGCTCTTCGAGCAACATATGTTGAAGTTTTTTCTTTCTTACTAATTTTAAATTTTGAAAATAGTAAAATACTCGGGCTGTGCATAAGTGCTGTTTCCTGTTCTTTTTATTTTCACATTGGATTTTTCGTGAAAAATGAAATTCAATTATTTCATTCAAAGAGAACTACTATAATGGAACTATGAGTTTATACCCCTATCGAAAGCACAATTTTATTTTTAATGGATATTTTTCATGCGACTTTGTTTTGAAGAGGGTTTTTTGTTCAAAATAAAAATTTAACATAGTGGAAAATTAAGAGGAAAAGGCAAAAGATTTCTAATTTCTCGAATAGAATTGATAACTGTTATAACCCTTGTTTCCTCGTGGTTCTCTTCAAAAATTAATTTTTCAACTCTAAAAAATGACAATGAGGATTTTCACTCCTTGAAAAACCTACATCCCTGTATTATACTGCCGTGCTAAGCACAGAAGTCGTATCTAAACTTTTTAACAAACTTGAGTTATCACCACCAGGTGGCTCTTTGTGACTTATTTTACCAAAATACAAAATTATATGGTCATTTGGGAAAAGGAAATATTTTTAAAAAATATCAAAAAGTTTCATCTGAATCAAATATATGGTAGCGCAAAACTTTAAAGAGTTTTATATCAGCTTGAGCTTGACTGCAGATACCACTTTTGCGCTTAGCACGGCAGCATACTTGGTATACTGCCGTGCTAAGCGCAAAAGTCGTATCTGCACTTTTTGTCAAAATTGAGTTACGGTCACAACGTGATTCTTTGTCACATATTTCACCTAAATACAAAGTTTTGTGGTCACTTGTCCATGGGAAATATTTTTAAAATTTATTTGAAAAAGTTTCATCTGAATCAAATACATGGAGAAGCAAAACTTTAAACGACAATTTCTCCTTTTGAAGTCGTCTGCAGATACGACTTTTGCGCTTAGCACGGCAGTATCGACTATTTTCCTTCTCAAAAACTTGAACTTGAGAAAAATTGAGCGCCGACTTTTTAAATGTTGCAGAACAGACAACCACTAATTATCTGAATGTTCTTAACATAATCCCTCCATCGAAGGTCTATGAACAAAAAATTAATAAATGAGAGTATAAAAGGGAAGAAATGAACGGGGAAGATGCCATAAAAATAAAGTTTGCGCAATGCCGATTCAGAAGGATCGCCGCCTACACAGGTTCTCTAATGAAGCCATAAAATCATTCCTTGCAGAGCTTGCTCCATAAACGGATGGGGCAGTGACCCAACCTCGAGCTGACGAAGGAAGTAATGAACCAGATGCCCAAACGTTGGCGAGCTCCGAAGAATAACACTAACGCCATCCATCAAACACGAGGAAACATTAATGCTTTCAAAATCATTCAGCTTTTGGACCGGGGGAAACGTTTGTGTTTACTACCGAAATGAAACTTAGCTGGCTAGACCATGTTTCGATTTTTGACTTTTGAGTTCCTCTAATGATCTTTAAAATTGCCCTACTTAATAACAAGTTATTGGTTGTAAGGGAAATATTTCGAAATGTTTTGGTGTGAAATCTGAAACATCAGAGAACATCATTTTTTACTTCGAACGTTCAAAGTTGGCCACAAATGGCAAGATGAATAATGCGATTATTTTAATGAATTCGGGAGTGACCACTAGGGGAGGGGGGCTATGATGCAGACTGAGTTATTGAAAAATTTAACTGCGCTCGTACTCAAATTTGAAAAATTATAAGTAATGAGTGTTTGGGCAATTTTGCTGGAGTTCATTTCAACTTTTAAGGACCAGTTTTTTTGTATTGATATATTTTAAACCAAACTTATTAAAAAATTATGCGCACAAAATTATGCACAATAAAACTCTCCTTTTTACAAATGAACAAAAAACGGTATGCAGTTTACGCACACCAAAGTCAAATTTTAAGAGAAAAAATAAGCCCAATTTTGTTGAAAGTTTTGCAACTTTTATGAATTGGATTTCTTTATAATTTTCCATGTAAAATAATTTTTATAAACAGAGCAGGGAATTCCTTTTGACTAAATAACAAGATATCATTTTAAGTTAAAAAGTTTAGCACATTTTAAATTTACAATCAATTTCTTTATTTTCTCTTCTGTGAGTGAGATACAGGCAATACAGATACATTTTACCTTTTCTTGACAGCAAGTTAAAGATCTTGTTTTTTATTTAGCTCATTTCGATACACAAT